>JACXGI010006706.1:0-16247 GCA_016801175.1 Esox masquinongy
TGATGTAGAGCTGAAAACAACATGACGTAGAGCAGAAGACAACATGACATAGAGCAGAAGACAACATGAAATAGAGCAGAAGACAACATGACGTAGAGCAGAAGACAACATGACATGTTGTTGAAATCCCTGTAACTTAAAGCCTTTTTACTGTGGAAAGTCAATTGTGTTTAACATGGGCGTGCATGGATAAAGCTCAGCCTTTGGAAGAATCACACATGAAACATATCACTCAACAAAATGTCAAATTGTTGATGTGCTTCACAAACCCCGTTGACTCTCATCCTCCTCTTCATCCTCTTCGTCGTCCTCCCCTCCTTCTTCACCTCCTACTACTCTCACCCCACCTCATACTGAACCATTCTAACTTTGACCTCAGGCAGTACTTATACAATGTGTTATGTTATACAATTTTCTGTAAGCATCATTTGTTTTAAGCAGGAATTAACGTCTTATGTCACCATAAACCCGGAGTCTGCGGTCGTTTCCATGACATTTAACCCCTTTGCCCTTTCTCTGTCTTGTTCATTGTTGTTTATCCAATGTTTATTTGTTGTTTAACAGAAAACATAACAATTTGCATATATTTCACAAAAAAAAGACAGAAATGAAAAGTAAAACCGGAGGAAAATACCAGCAAATGTCTTATTGTCTCCCTCTTACCCCTGTGGAGATGACAAATTCTTCTCAGCAGGCCAGGCGCATTTACCCCACCCTGCACACTAACACCACCCGCCCCTGCAAACCCCCGTATGAAAATGTCAGCCCCTTCATCCTCTTTCTCTCTCCTCCCCCTCCGTTCCCCAGTTCTGGGCATGCCATGCGCTTTGAAGTGGGTTAATTACATGTGAGGAAAGGGGCTGGCCTCTAGCTGCGGAGGCTGTGTACTGTTCTCCAGGTCTGGACCCCAGAGGGGTCCGAGGGACGCTTAGCGTGTTAATTACCGATAAGGCCTATCTAGGGATGGGATTAGTCGGAGCAGTGCGCAGAGGCTGCGGTAATGCTGGATCAGTTGGCCCTGGGGTGCTCCCCTCCACTCTATACACAACTAATCTCTCCCGTCCTCTCTTCCCATTTCACACCTTCTTGTGGAGGTTTGAGCCGGGGCTGTTTAAGGATTGACAGGCAAGAGACTGGAACCCGGAGGGAGACCCGCATTCACCTTTGGAAATGAGGAAGTAGAGGTCACGGAGTGGGAACAGCAGTGTTTCCTTAGTCATGTGTCCAGCGTGAAGGCAGGCGTAGCGGCTCTCCTGTAGGTGCAAAGGGGGTAGGGCTTAGTGGTCGATTCGGAGATGGCAGGGTTCCTTTCCTGTTTGCTAATTGTTATACTCCTAATTGGTGTGCTGACTAGGTGCAGGTAGACTTAAGCTGTAACGCAGACCATACTGTGGATGGGCTGTGCCGGGTTTGATGGACTGACAGCTGTTGAGTTTAATAAACATACCACAGATGTATTGAGGAAGAACCTCTCGGGGGAGCCCTTTGAGAACTCATTATTTCACTATTTTACTAGACAGCTGGTGGGCCACAACTGTCACTTCTGCTGAAGTTAAGAAGTTAAACTTAAGCTGTGTTAGAGAACTGCAGGCCACTATTGTTGCTTTGCTTGGACTGTGAAATACAGTGTAGGTGTTCAGCTAATTGTCTTCAAGGTTGTTTTGACACCGTAGTTTGGAACGACCAGGCGTACGGTGTCTTGGTGGAAAATTATGGGTAACGACCTTGGACTGTATACACATGTAGAGTGAATGAAAAAAGCTTTTAACATTGTGTCATGGATATCTGTGGCATGAATGCTTTGGACCTGCATAGATGTTTAGGTTTAGATTGCGACTCAAGGTACGGTACATCTGGACAGTCCTGGCAAAGGTGAGGGTTGGGCTGAGCCGGGGCAGTCCCAGTCAGGAGATGGGATCGGGCTGGGGTCTTCTGACTGGGACGCCCACTCCTTGGTCAGCTGCAGGGTTGTTAGTTCCTACAGGCAGGAGGTGGGGAGGCAGTAGGAGTGTGGAGATGTGGAAGCATTCAGTAAGGAATGTTCTGGATGAGATTAGTGGGTGTTATTTAAATGGACAACATGAATCGCCGTGAACTAGGAGAAGAATGAGTGGGTGATGAGCAAGAACCATCTTCTATAGGACTTTCTGCAGGGAATAGTACTGAAGATGTTCCTAGGGCTGTTTTTGGGGACCTCAGGATTTTAGGAGAGAAACTGGGCGGGGCTGGTGGACGCAGTTGTGGTTAATTCATCTAAATCTCGGTGGTTGTTGGCCCTGATGTTATTTAGGGGAAGGGTCCTGTTTACAAACAACTTGCTCAAAGCTTTCGCTGATATTGACCTACCTCCTTTCACTGTAGCTGATTTGACCTACCTCCTTTCACTGTAGCTGATATTGACCTACCTCCTTTCACTGTAGCTGATTTGACCTACCTCCTTTCACTGTAGCTGATTTGACCTACCTCCTTTCACTGTAACTGATATTGACCTACCTCCTTTCACTGTAGCTGATATTGACCTACCTCCTTTCACTGTAGCTGATTTGACCTACCTCCTTTCACTGTAGCTGATTTGACCTACCTCCTTTCACTGTAGCTGATATTGACCTACCTCCTTTCACTGTAGCTGATTTGACCTACCTCCTTCCACTGTAGCTGATATTGACCTACCTCCTTCCACTGTAGCTGATATTGACCTACCTCCTTTCACTGTGGCTGATATTGACCTACCTCCTTTCACTGTAGCCTCCCATTGAGAACAGCACTCTTGATCCGATTTGTGTCGCCTCAAGGGGTGCCTGGAGGTGGAGGAATGTCATGGTGATGGGTGGTGAACATGGCTTGGGTAGATGGCAATAGATCTTTAGGTTCGAAGACCTATGTTTTGTGTATTCAACAGACAGGTGAATGCACAGACAAAGTATATTCAACAGATAGGTAGGTCAGTTGAATTAAAAAAAGCAAATTGCTAATAGACCGTAATATTGTAATTGTAATGCAACATTTCTTGCATAATTTCTTATCTTCTTTTTTATTACTTTTTTTTCTCCCAAAACCCATCCCTTACATGAAACTCTCCCCCCTCCCCCTCAGTTTTCTTCTATGTTTTACGGTTTTCAAATTTTCCCTCTCAACCTCTCTCGTCCCACCCTACTGGAGGAAACCCAAAACCAACTAGCCGTGTGTTGTTCAACTGGAGTTAAATGAGGTCTGGTCTATCAGTGGTTGACAATAGGGTCTTAAATAATCATTACATTTGTCAGGCAGATTTATGGTTTATTTGACAGGATACAATTTTCATTATAAAGTTTTGTTTTTTTTTTATGAAAGAGTGGTCTGGATTTGAACCTGCGCTGCAGCAGTACATGTGCACCGGAGGCAGCGTCTTAGTCCACTGGAATACCCTAGGCTGCAATGTTACAGTTCATTTTAAAATTTATCTTCTCCCTTGCCTTGCTAAGCAACTCTCTTTCTTACACTCACTAACTTTACATTACCCTCTTTTGCTTTCATCACTTCTTCCCCCGATGTTGTTTTCCTGGATCTAAGTGGTTGTCTGTGATCCAAGAGTGAGGTTCAGTAATCCAAGGGCTAGTGAGTGCATGGCACCTCGAGAGGTGCCAAGTGCCCCTTGGCGTTACCAAGGTGATGTTTGTTCTCTGATGTGAGGAGATATGAGGGGTGCGTGTGTGCATGCGTGTGTGTCCATGCGTGTGTGTCCATGCGTGTGTGTCCGTGCGTGTGTGCATGCGTGTGTGTGCGTGCGTGCGTGTGTGTGTGCATGTGTGTGTGCATGTGTGTGCGTGCGTGCGTGCGTGCGTGTGTGTGTGTGTGTGTGTGTGTGTGTGTGTGTGCGTGCGCGTGTGTGTGTGTGTGCGTGTATGCCAAGATAGAAAGCTGTTCGAGCAGCAATACCGCCTGACGCCTGCAGACAGCTCTGCGAGGTCAACAGGCTTTGTCGTTCTGAGCCTGTGGTGTCGTTGCCTGATGTGTGATCCGCCATGCAAGTCGTTTACCATCAAGGTCACCATGGTTTTGTAACCAAACGTGCCACACGGGTGTTTCTAAGAAAGCCGGTTCAGTCAAATTCAGGATGTGTTGCTGAGAGACCTGGATCATGTCACTGCTGTGATTCAGCCCCCCACCGCCGTCCCGTGCCACCGGCACGACCCCTCCCCATCAATAACTGCATCCATCCCGACCCCCGGTCCTCTTCGTCTTCCTCCTGTCATCCCGCTGTCATTTCTTCCATTACTCCTTTATTTACTCGCTACCTCTCATCCCCTCATCGACCCGCCATTGTCCTGATTCCCCCAGCCGTGAGAGAGAGAGACTTTTTGTCTTCTCTTTATTGAGACATCCTCATTAATCCTCTTTATACCGAATCGGCCTGGCGGGCATGGCGTCGACGCTCCTTTCTACACGCAGCTCTTGTTTTATGCTAATTAACTCTCCCTCCAGTCTCCCTCCAGTTTTCAAACGGAAGAGCTGTCCCTGTAATCCGGGATGACTCCATTTAGATTTCAACACCCGTTCCCCTCTCCCGCCCCATCTCCCCCCTGCTGAAATACCAGAGTTATATATAGACGACCACATTAAGCCACAAAGTGTCCCAGGTTGAGTAGAACTACCCCAACCCCGCCCCCACTCTAGCTTCCCCCCACACCACCCCCGCCCCCACATCCCCTCTGTTTGTTGACACAACTCGCAACCCGGCAGGCCTTCAGCACAGAGTTGAAATGTAAGCCTTTTCCTCGTATGGGGAGATGAGGATGAGAGAATGGACTTTTTACACGCCGGGTCGATTTATTTATTTTCAATCACCCCTCTGGTTGTTTTGGTTGTTGCTGTTGGGAACTCTTTTCTCGCCAGTAAACCAAAACAAAGCCTGTTGCTGAAACAGGACAAGCATGTTGTCTAAGGCCTGACCTGCCATGAATTTGCATTGTATAAATGTGAATATGAAAGAATACTTGATACCACCATGCTTACAAAACTGCCTTTTTTTGAGTTTTGCATGGTAAGAATTACGGTTAGTAACAAAAAGTAAAGATAAAGAGTAATTATCATGCCAATCTTAAAGTGTAACATAGAGCAATAAATCGAAACAAGATTAGACCGACAGGACCACTGGGCAGAGCTAACACTACAAGTGAACCATCTAAACGCAAACACAATTTTGTCCAACTCCCAGCAAACAACATTTCCTAACACATTACAGAGTTGAATATGTATGTTCAGCTTATGTGCGCATTCATCTCAAATCATGTTGCCTCACCCTGCAGTGAGGAGAAAGTGTTATTTTGTTTTTGATCTTGTAAACACACACGTACACACACACACACACACACACACACACACACACACACACACACACACACACAAAATGCCTCTGAGGTCCTGCTGATTTGGAAACCTACTTCACGCAACAAGCACCTTATTCAGCCCTCTGGCGGTTGGATCAAAACTCCCTCTTCCCCTCGGTCGGCTTGGTGTTCAGCATGTCAATGCTCCCTCAGCTCCCTATGGGCCCGGGTCAAACGTAGTGCACTGCAGAGGGAATAGGGTACCATTTTGGGTGTCCCGGAGTCCAACTAGGACCACGGCCGTGGCAGAACCACTTAAACGCCGAGAGAAGGGATTATCCGCTCCCATCTGAATTTGTGGCTCAGTGTTGGTGTGAACAGCACTATAGGAGGCGTGATGACTGAGAAACCTCGGGAGCACCCTGGTGTTGGAGATGTTTTAAAAAAACATCAAGATGGCATTTCTGGGAAGAAAAACTTTGAAGACGTTGACAACCACAACACATTGCACAAAGTGAACCCTGCACGCAAAAGTACATGAAATATTCACTGATTTATTTTGCATTGGTTCCTGTGACATTTCTGGTTGTCATGTCTTGTTCTCCTTCAGAAGACACCAGGTGGTGAACAATGCAAGGTCGTTTGGACGGACTAGCCTGGACACATTTTTGCATTCCCTTTAAGACGTTGGCAGCTGAGGCCCCCCGATGTTCAGCGGCCCACTTCGAAAGGCTGTTTTGGCCCTGGCGTTCAGCCTAGTTAACGCCCGGGACAGTGTAGGTGTTAGAGAGCTGTCCACACACACACACACGCACGCATTTGCCGTCTGTACAGCTGTACATCTCTTATCTTTGTGCTTAACAACTTCATTTGTGCGTCGTTGGAGCTGCCAGGCTCAGTCTTCCTGTCAACATCACCATGGCGAACATCTCTGACCATGCTCCACTTTGATTGGTCCACCTATAGCGGGCACCGAATGGGACATGTCCGGCCGGTGCCTGTTGCCGGGGTGTTGCTGCAACGTTTCTGTTGGCTCGCGGACCACTCAGTTGCCGCCCCAGGCTGTATGTAACGCAGGTTCAAAAACAAGGATCAGCGTTCTGATTGGTTCGAGAATAACTCTGACAAGTCAGATTGGGAAGTTTAAAAAGTGTCAGTTAAAACTGTCAGGTAACTGTTGTTTGAAAGGCGTTGATCCTTCATAGGTCCTCCTGGTGTAAGCGCTTTGGCTTCATCGTGGTGGGCTTAGCTGTGGCCAAAAGCTCTTCCGTCTGACTATCAGGCCTGAAATCTTTAACTGTGTGCTGATTGGTTTTCAAACACATGGGTGGCTTTCTGACACCCTGTTCACCACAAAGTGAAACAAAAGAAAAATAACTGTTCTATATTGGGATTAGAGGCATTTGCATTTGCCTGCGGAGTAGTCCGTGTGCTGTTCGCTAGGTTGACGTTCGCGTTGGGTAAGAGGGCGTTTATTGTTAAGTCTTGCATCAGTGGTTAGCTGACTGACGTTGTTGCGGCTGTTGTTCTCATTGTGGCCGAGCGGATTGAGAGCTTTGGGGGAAATAGACATGTTGTTGCAGGACTGGTGAAAGACATGAGCTTGACAAAAGGGTAGCATTTGCAGGAAAAAAGGATCCCAGTGGTATTTATTTGTTACATGGCCCTCAGCATTTGACAAATTAGAAAATAATTCCTAGCTCTTTTGAGAGCAAAACAAACGAGAAAAAACCTGCACACGGCGTAACAATGCTTATCCCGTATCACCGGCATACATTCATCGTGCGTTCTTTCTCTCTCTCCGGGTGTCCTATATTCTGACGAGACACACCTGCCCTTACGTAACCGAGGGCGGGGCATTGTTCAGGCCCTGGGTCTTGAACCCAGTCCCGGTCCTACAGCTGCCCGTGTCACCGGCTGCACACCAGATGAATGTTATGACTGGTTGGGTTTAGTTATTCTGACTGCTCTTTAAATTCTGTTTTTACAGGAACTTGCCACTTACTTTAGAGCTCATGGAGGACCATTTGAATTGTCACTTGGAAAACCCGCCTTGCGTTTCATAAAAAGCGGACAGAGCAAACCGCAAAATGTATCATAAACTCAAAATGGCAGTAAACTTTGTGCTCATCCAATGACTAGATCCGACAGACTTCAAAGCTAACCACACTCAGTGGTGAAACGACTGCGTCTGCTCTAATGGGCACCTATTATCAACTGATATATGGAACACACATGCACAGATGTTGTAGCTTTTAGTAGAGCAGCAGCCTGCTGTCCTGACATGGGGGGGGGCACAAGGGGCCCCTGCAAGGAGACAAGGAGGCGACCGTAGAGCTCCCAGGTGTCTTAAATCAAACCAGGGTCAGACTTGCCCTTCAAACAAGAATCTTTCCTTTGGGTCTTAAATGTCTCTTCTTATGCCTCCTTTGCTTTCCCCTCTTTTCTTGTCTTGTTTTGCAGACTAGTGGGCTTGGTCTTCTTGGGAGATGTCGCCCTGTGACTTTTTTCTTTCTGAACGCACACCTTACTTAGCCAGTGCCTGCAGCAAAGCATGCTGGGAAATATGTTCCCCTCTCCCTGCCAGAGATCTGTCTCTGACAACTGGACAGTCACTTGGAAGGACCCCAAAGTCCACAGCGAACAGAGCCATGGTCTGGATAATCATCTGTCTCGGGGCGTCTATGTTGTGTTTCAAAGCTGACTCACATCTAAGGAAATGGAGGGGTTTGATACAAGGACAGAAGAGAGGAGGGTTGACTTGAAGGAGGGATGAAAGGTCAGGGTGAGAGGAGGAGGGAGGTGGAGATGGACAAAATAAGGGGAGGTGTCTTGAAGGAGGGATGGAAAACTAAGGTGGGAGGGAGTGGTAAATGGAAACAAATTTAGAGGGGGGAGGGAGGCGGGATGGCGATGGAGAGAATGAAGGGAGTTATCTGTAGATAGTTGTCTGTAAGGGGAGGTGAATAGAGGGGGATTGGGGAGTGGGAACCTCCTGAGGTATGACAGTACTTAGCATGTGACTGCATGGCCAGCGCTAAAAACCTGTTTAAGGGACAGGCTGATTCAAGTGGCTGACGATCAGCTCTCTGATCACTTACATCACCTTCAGGGTCCTAGCTGATGAGAGACGTTTATGACCACTCAGCATTAGCGCTGTGTGTGTGTGTGTGTGTGTGTGTGTGTGTCTTTACACACCTTGCCAATGGCTGCCCGTCCAGTGTGACGGTGTGAAAAGCCCAGCTGTGTCAAAAACACAGAGAAAGAAGAGCTTAGATGGAGAAAGAGAGTGATCCCAAGGGACGAACACTGCTCCCTTTTCTCAATGGCCTGTCAAGCCCAAGACATGTTTTCTGATTGGCCGTGTTTATTTGGCACGCAGCAGAGGGCTGACCACCTGGCTGGATTTACTCATAATTGGCTTCATTCACAGTTTTGGAGTGCTTGCAATACAGTGAGTTTTGTGAATGTAATTACATGCCGTTTCAGCCGTTTCTGACCATAATGCATTGCGATAGTCATCGGCGAAAAAATTCTGTGGAACCTCCAGGCTTTGCAAAAAGGTTATCAGGTCTTTCCTAAAATCTTTGTAGTTTGTCCATTTGGATCATTTAAGTACACTTTTCTCAATCCTACTTGGTAATGTCCAACTTCCCCTTTGGTTGTGAACGCATCGCACTATTGCCTCCTTTAGTGTTATATGTTCTGTTGTAGCGGGAGCATGTCGGGACTTCGTCTTTTGAGCTTATCCATTTTGGATTCTCACAGTATGTAATTCAGTGTAAATCACAGTCATATAAAACAGTAATTATGTTGTCATTTTGATTTCCTTTGCAGCATGTGTTTATTGAGATCCAACTGTCATTTAAAATGTATATGTATGGCTACCGTAATTTCCTGTTTATATACCGCGGCTTATACATGGATTTTGACAACATTTTCAACCACAGTGGTTAAAACATGGGTGCGGCTAATACTCAAGTTTACATTTTTGCAAACTTTTTTGTAAAATGTAGAGGTCACAGAAACTCATGTAGCAAATAGGATACAATTGGCGTTACTGGGTTTTGAAAAACATTTTATTCTTTCACAAAAAAAATTTGATAGCGCCCTATGACAAATTAATATTAAAGTTTAATTATTAATGTACAATGTGTGTACGCGTCATAATTCTCTGGGCAAATGCGTTATATATATGGGTGCGGTTAATACTCGGGTTTACACACACAAAGCTATAAAATGTATGGTGCGGTTTATACATGGTGGTGGATATAAATGGGAAATTCAAGTAAATGTTAATAATGGTAGATAATGAAATAATTTCAAAATGTATTTCTGGTACACTGAATGACATTTTACACATGGTTCATTATTAAAATGCATGAATGGCATTATTGGTTAATCAAACTGTTGAATTATACACACACAACATTCTAATGAAGGCAGAAAGAGCTTATATTTGTATTTTTTGTTAATTTATATTTGTCCCAGACTCATCCATCTCCTTCTCTCTATCAGCAGTTTCATCAGGGTTATTTTCTCCCATCCCACTGAATACGATGCCTTTGGAACTACAACCACTGTGGTGATTCTTATGAAAAAGTGTATTAGTCTTCAAAGTAGAGCCTACTTACTCAATATGACCATTGACGTACTTTGGAAAGAATAGTGTCTTGTGTAAGGTTTTTATGTTGTGAAAGATTGTGTTGTGTAACACCATGCTCTTCAGATACTCATCCGCCTGTTTTCAAGGACAATTTTACAAATTGGTCTATCAAATGCTGAAATGCACATGGCCATGTTAATTTGCCCCAATTACTCTCGCTTCCCCGTTAGGGTTCTGCCTAGAGATTTTAATATAGCAGGCCTCAGTTGCCTCTGCTTGTGTAATTTTAAAATCCCACTTTTCCAGTCGTAGGGCTGAGGATCCACTCAACCATTCTACACTCTGACCACCTCATCTTTCCATCATTTCCCTTCCCTCTGCCCTCTCCGACTCCTGTTCTTTTCTGAAAGCAAATTAATAAGATAGGCCAGTGAGTGGAGCGAGCCCGGGAGCCCTGATGTACATCCTGCTGTTATTTAACATGTTGTTCCTCTATTAAGTGTTTGTCTTACTTGAGGACATGTGCACACGTGTTTGCGCGGTTGTAGCCTGGTGTGTGTTTGTGTGTGCCTGCTTGCATGTGTGTGTGTGTGTGTGTGTGTGTGTGTGTGTGTGTCCGTCCATGCGCACATGTATTATACTTGTGAGGAGCAAAAAAAACGTGTATGTGTGTGTATGGAGAAAGAGAGAGTAGGTTAGGTTGGGGGTTGACTACAGGAAGCGTCCTTTGACCTACGTCTCAGTTTGCGTATCTACAATACACACAGAGAGATGCGATGTGTTCACACTGCTGTGATCCATGAAAGATATCTGTAGATATCTACACAACGTTGTACGAGATCTTCAGTTTCTTGGCAATTTCTCACATGGAATACCCTTTATTTCTCAGAACAAGAATAGACTGGTGAGTTTCAGAAGAAAGTTCTTTGTTTCTGGACATTTTGAGTCTTTAATCGAACACACAAACGTTGATGCTGAGGATATTGACCTAGTCTAAAGAAGGCCAGTTTGACTGCTTCTTTAATCAGCACAACAGTTTTCACCTGTGCTAACATAATCGCAAAAGGGTTTTCTAATGATCAGTTTCCCATTTAAAATGATATACTTGGATTAGCAAACACAATGCGCCATAGTAACACAGGAGTGATGGTTGCTGATAATGGGCCTCTGTACGCTTGGGATTTGCATTTGATGACAGTGAATGGCGCAGCCCAGTCATATCTTATTTTAAAGGGGAGTTCCTGCTGGTTAAAATGGTGTCCAACATTTAAAAATCTGAAAATATACATTTTGAGATATTTGCCTCTGAAGACGGGCATCTCTCTCCCAGCCATAGGAAACCAATGGGTGGAGCTTAGAGTTCCATAAGGGAAACGTTTTTGTGACTTGTGTGTTATGGCAGCAAAGCCCGCTGACCTGTCTTGTCTTATTTAAAAGGGGAGGTCCTCCTGATTAAAATGGTGCCCAACTTTAAAAAATCAGAAAATATATATTTGAGAGATCTGAATGCTATACAGCTTGTATAGCATTTTTCCATAGGGAAACATAGGCGGGTTCAGCGTTCGGAAAGTAATGTGTATTTCTGAAATGGCGACGGCTAATATTAGACGTCATAGGACAATTCTGATTAGCAGTTTAGTAAGGATGTCCGTAAACTTAGTGAAATTGTAGAAACGTTTTCAAAATGAAGGTACTATATACTTCCAAGCCAAGGCAGCATAAGGACGACGAATGAAAATTCTCAGGTTTTTTTCCTATCCGATTAGAGAAAAACCTGTGCAGATGAGGATCAATTTATGAGGCAATTTTTATAACGTGTCATGTTTTCTGTTGGTGTATTACAAATAGAGACCCTTGTGAGGCTGGGTAGCCGCGAAAAGGGAGCATAAGAACAACATTGCTGCATAGCATTTTCGCTCACTTCCACATAACCACTCCACCCTCAAATATTCCCGCCGGCGCGCTCTTTTCTGTACCTTTCAATATTAGTCTACGAATGAGTTTTTCAGTGAAAAGTGTGTTGCACCACCCCTGTCCCGCGCCCTTCTTTACATTTTTCCCACGGTTGAGAGGAAAGTCTATGCAAAACAATATGGAGAGGTTGATTTTGTTTAACTAGCCTTAAGCGGCTACAACGGTAGTAGTAGTACCTGATTTGCCAATTTCTCATGCCAAAATATTTGCCGTTAACAAGCAGCCCTGCAGAGTTATTCATTTAAATGTAATAAGTTTCTATAGCTAAAAGACCTTTCAGAATGTCGATATTCTTGCTAAAATTGCTCCCTAATCCCCTCCCTAAAAGCAACATTAAGCAACACCACCATCACAACAGGTGCATCACACCCAGTCAGTATATATAATTGCTAATACATCTTAATGTTAAATGCCATTAAATGTCGTATCGCTGTGTAGCGGATTGCCATTATTATCGTATTACTGTGTAGCCTATTGAACTCACTTGCTCCTCTCAATCGCCACTGGTGGGTATTACATATGAAGGTAAAACAGCGACATAGGTGTTTTTAGTTGTAGCAATGATTGCACACTTGTAAATAAATATTTGCAAACTTGGAATTACTTTTGTAATTGTAAAAACCAGAGGCGTCGCTAGGATCACAATACATTCAGGTCGTAGCCCACCCCCGCCCTGCCAGGGACAGAAAGTACAGGGTTTTGAATGTACACGCGGAAAATTTCGATGTGCACGATAGCGGCCTACACGTCTACATTGTCATCATGCGCGATCGGAATTATAGATGAATAGATCAGGAGATATATTTTTTTTATATAATTTTTTTGACAATTAGAGATCCGGGGCTATTCATAAAAGACCTGGGGCTATAGACCCGGACGCCCAGGCCTAACGATGCCACTGGTAAAAACGTTTTGCAAACTTGTAAAAAATATTTGCAAACGTATATTTACTTTTGTAGTTGTATAAAGATGCGCATAATTGTAACTAACTTGATATTTGGAATCATGCAACTCGTTAATAACACTTGCCAATGTAAAATACGGACGCTCAGTTTTGTCATTAACATTTCGCTAGAACTGTGACAAAATCATTTTTATTTGTAAATCACAGTCTGTTGTAGTACGTTTCACAGCGTTTGCAAGCGGAGATAGCTTTTTCTGATCAATGAACTGAATGCATCGTGAACGCAACACGTTTTCACCTTCTAACAAAAAAACAGGGCTATGCACAGTCGGCTTCTCGTAGCCTAGGCCTACCTCAGTTTTTATAGGATAACGAACCTTTTAGATGATTTTTCCACCTAGCTTAATCAATGCACAAAGTTTTACTGGAGTCTAATAGTTAAATTACTCAAATATAAATCTAGCAACTAGCAAGGAACTTACATGGCTCTACCGTTTTGCCTTTGAAATGGATATGTATTTACCACGGGAATAATAGAAATTCACTTTGCATGATTAATATTTTGTATTAGACTAGTTTGGGTGTATACATGCCAATTTAATATGGTTCACATCATAGCATGTATTTTTGTTTATCATTTAGTGTGTTTGCATTTGTTCAACACATTTGTTTAATCTGCTAGGGCTGTCACCACTGTTTAGCAAAAGGTTAAGGCTTCATTTGATCCCTCTTTTATACTTTCTGCTCCAGAGAACAGAGTACCCTTTCAGTAGGTAACTTGCCAATGTCAATTCCTAGCTAATTACTATTTTCCGTTGTAGTAATTTAGTCCGTTATTATTCTTATAGCGTTTATATTGTTTTCATTCCGAACAGTTTTTCGTACTTTTCAAATGCATTGTCACGTTGAACGAACTGATAAAAGGTTTGGTATAGTATCAACAACTGAGGTACGAGCGGGTAGGCGAAGCCGACCATGTCGAGACCTGTTTTCCTCCTCTGCAATGCATCACTACCGAGTTTAAACACTGATGTATAAGGTGAAAGCGTGACAGCCTCATTTCATTGGTCAGAAAAGCTATGCCGTGCCAATCAGTCCTCATGGGTACCTCGGCTTGCAAACGCTGTGAAACTTACTGCCGCTGACTCTGATTTACAAAAAAAAATCATTTTGTCACAGTTCTAGAGACATTTTTGTGACAAAACTGAGCGTCAGTATTTTACATTTGCAAGTGTTATTAATGAGTTGCATGATCCCAAATATCAAGTTAGTTAAAATTATGAACATTTTTATACAACTACAAAAGTAATTCCAAGTTTGCAAAACGTTTTTACAGTTAGAATAGTCATTCCAAGTTAGCAAATATTTTTTGTCAAGTGTGCAACCATTCACAACTATAAAAAACTCATGTCGCTGTTTTACCTTCTTTTACCTTCACTTTATCAGTCTGCTGGCGGGTGCTGTTGCTGGGCTCATAATCTAAGGCAACAACTGCTTCAGATCTAAAAATGAGTGCCAGCAGCTAAGCAATGACTGACCGTACGGTTTTGTTAGTACAAGAATGTGCGCATCATACGCTCGATTTCAAACCTACTAACAAACATGACAAGGTAAATTACCTGTCATCCATTAGGCAAACAAACAAACAAAAAAATACATTGATTTGGTTAATTAAAATGTTACGATGAAGGCTTAAAATTGACGTAATTAGACAAATAATACAGAAACAGGATTTAATAAGGTTTTACACTCTCTGAAGAAATATTTTTAACCACGAGTGGAAAATGTTTTGCTTTTGATGAGTAGGTAGCAGAAAGCCCAGGCAAATAAGATATTTAGTACCCCGTTCAATGAAATGTTGTGAGGCAAACCTACGGTGCATTGAAATCTCACTGACTCTATGGGCTAGTACGGCATTGTGACGTAAAACAACGGGCAAGAATTAGAACGTTTGGAACGCGTTCTGAAGTAGAGTCGGTGCCACAGCGCTCAAAAGAAATGATAGCCAGGGTGAAAAAAGCCCCAAAATTAGGCCTGTTTTCTGGCGATTTCTCTAAAACTACAGCAAGCAGCTTGAATATAAGGTAATATTCTGAAACTGGCCTCCATGACAAACACAACAATATAAGTTTCATCCGGAAAAAGCGTTGTTAAATTTTTCATCTGTCCTGCCTACTACAACACGGAGGAGAACTATCGTCTTCAGGTAGAGATAGCAGAGTTAGAGGCTCGGCTTCAGACGTAAATGTCAGGCAAGAATTATGTTAGTGTAGAGCTGGAAAAAACTGCGTCTGTGCTACCAGGAAGAAACGACAGTGTTGTTAGCCCCCCGGCACAGCTCCTGCAGCCGGGCAAGAACTTTCTCTTGGTCACTGGGAAGAAATGCCGTCGACCAGTTAAACCTGGGTCGCTGCTAGAGCCGACTGAGATTTTCAACACGTTTTCCCCACTGGAGTCGGAGTCAAGGCCCGAGCCGTCTTCGGAGGGGAAGGATCGACAGGCATTTTCTAACGGTGGCCCGGAAAAACTGAAAACTTTAGTCATCGGCGATTCCATTACCCGCAGTATTAGACTAAAGAATCAGCCGGCGATCGTTCACTGTTTACCGGGGGGCAGAGCCACCGACGTAGCCGCAAATCTGGGGTTGGTGCTAGCGAAGTCTAAAACTGGCAAGTACAGAGAGTACAGATATATTGTTATTCACGTTGGCACCAACGACGTTAGGATGAAACAGTCAGAGGTTACGAAGCAGAACATAGTATCAGCGTGTAAACTAGCTAGAAAGATGTGTCGGCATCGAGTAATTGTCTCTTACATGGAAGCATGTGTTTCAGATATTAGGAAGTGGATGACAGAGAACTTCTTGCTTTTAAACTAAAAAAAAACAGAAATGCTTGTTTTAGGACCCAAGAAACAAAGAGCTTTGTTGGCAGATCTCACTGTGAACCTCGACGGCTGCATGGCCGTATCCCAAAAAACTGTAAGAAACCTCGGCGTTACCCTCGACCCTGACATTTCCTTCGATGAACATATAAAACATGTCTCAAGAGTTGCTTATTTTCATCTTCGAAACATTGAAAAAATCAGAAACTTTCTATCAAAAACTGACGCAGAAAAACTAATCCATGCTTTTGTTACTTCTAGATTAGATTACTGCAATGATCTTCTTTCCGGTTACCCTGATAAATCAATAAATAAACTTCAATTAGTGCTGCACACGGCTGCTAGAATCCTAACTAGAACAAAAAAAATGAACACATTACTCCAGTACTAGCCTCTTTACACTGGCTGCCTGTTAGGGTTAGGGCTGATTTTAAAGTTTTATTGTTAACCTATAAATCAATACATGGACTTGCTCCTACTTACCTCGCTGAAATGATCCAGTCATACATACCTACACGTAACCTTAGATCGCAAGATGCAGGCCTTTTAATTGTACCTAGAATTTCTAAACAAA
>JACXGI010006706.1:16347-29296 GCA_016801175.1 Esox masquinongy
ATAGAGCTCCACTACTGTGGAATGATTTGCCAATTAAGGTTAGAAATGCAAACTCAGTGCAAACTTTCAAGTGTCTACTAAAGACTCATCTCTACAGCATGGTCTATGATTAAGTGTAGTCTGGCCCAGGGGCGTGAAGGTGACCAGAAAGGCTTGATACTGTCCACCCTTGCTGTCTTGCCAGGTGGGCTCTCATCGCGGAATCACTGGCTTGTTGTTGTCTCTCTGTTGCGCACTTGTGTAATGGGGCTGTACTCTGCTGGCAATACTCGGCCCTCTTTCAGGGTGGTTGCGGTTGGTGGGTGTCCCTTTGGTTGATGCTTGGCAATGTGGGTGGATTGATTTCCTGCCTGTTGGGCCCTGTACGGGGCCTCCCCCAGATAGGGCCACAGTGTCACTGGACCCCCTGTCTCAGCCCCAAGGTCTGACGCTGCTATACTATTGTGCTGGGGAAGTAGGGTCAGTTCTCCTTCTCCACTATAAATCCCTGTAGATCTAAGGAATGCATTTTCTAAATTTTCCCTGTCTCCTGCCGTTTTAACCTAGGAGGACATGAGGTCTTGGCCCACACCTGAGGAGTACCAGGCTTGAAAGACCCGTTGCTGTCCCTGTCCAAAGCCCTCCTGGTTGTGTTGCAGATCAAGACGATACCTGACGATTTCAGCTGCCACTGTGCTGACACCTCCCCCCTCCCCCGCGTTGTCCCTGTCCATCTGGTCTTGCTTCTGACCTGGACTAAGTTTAAATAGACTGGACTCAGCCCACATGCATTTATTAATTATTACATTATTAATTATCTTAATATGTTCACCCGGCACAGCCAGAAGAGGACTGGCCACCCCTCTGAGCCTGGGTCCTCTGTAGGTTTCTTCCTAAATTTCGGCCTCTTAGGGAGTTTTTCCTAGCCACTGTAATTCAACACTACTGTTGTTTGCTCCTTGGGGTTTAAGGCCGGGTGTTTTATAAAAACACTTTTTGACAACTGCTGATGTAAAAAGGGCTTTTTAAATAAATTTGATTGATTGATTGATTAACTAACATGTCACTTTCAAACTTAGCTAAAAAGTCAATTGGTACACATTAGCTAAAGCTATGATCACTCATTTCGTTTGTGGGTCTGTGTATCAAAATAGATCCATTGTTAGCCTCCTGGCTACGGTTCTGAAAGGCTCTGGTGGTTGTAGGTTCTGTGGCCTCTCCACCCTCCTCTTGTCCATCTTTCTCCTTCTTTGGCTCCTGCATTGCTGGGGCTGTGCAGCATGTGCTGGTGTTGAACTTCTGCCTTGTGGTGCCTCCAATTACTTCTCTTTAGCTCTCTTTACTTCTCCCACTGCATGGCATGCTTTAGAGTCTTCTGTTCCGGATATTCTCTCCGGGAGCCTCTTCATACCTCCATTGATGAGGTCCCAGTGAGTTGCTGCTGGGAAGGTCCGGGGGCTGGCTCTGCTGGCTGGCTGCCACTGGAAGGCTCCAGAACTTGCTCGCCTTTGGGGGCGTTTGTGTGATGTTGATGAAGCAGGCGGAGCGCGTTTGCTCCACAAGAGACAGACACCCACACGCAAACACACGTGGATCGACACACACACAACCAGACACATAAAGAGAAAACAAACACACACTCTGTCAGTCCTTTAAATCAACTATTCTCAGGGAGACCGGTCTGTTATCTCCTTAATGGATTTTCTAACTATGTTCTGCCATTTCTCTGTTTGATTTATTCTTTGTTTCCTCATTGAAATGCTTTGGGGCTGCCAGGTGGCGCCGAGGTCCAAAGCGCTATTTCTTAGTGCCAAGCTATCCTCCAAAGTCTTGTGTCACATGCCAAGGTGCAGTTGACCGGCCTTGTGTTTTTCCTGTTCCATTGACTAAAACAGATTAGACTACATGGATGGACACATATATACACACACACACACAGACACACGCACACACAAAAACAGGGTTATACAAAGCCCTGTATAAAGAGCGATTGGCCATGTTTTAGAATGGCCTGTAAGCTAAACAGATCAGCCAAACAAATAAAAACACAGTGTTGTGGTGTTAACAGTTTACAGACAAGCCCATCTAATAATAAGTCAATTTTAATGTTACATGTGAAGTTATCGAGGGTTGCTTTAACTCTTAAAAATACCTTCTGGTTGATATCTTGGTACAAGAAACTTTGAAGTACCAGAACTCTTTTAAGTATTTGAAGTCTGAATTATTTGAAGTTTTTTGAAGAATTAAATGTTTCATGAGTGTGAAATTAACAGTATTAAGGGAGTTATAATATTACAAGTGGCAGAAGTATTAGAATTATTTGAAGGATTTAAAGCGTTACAGTTTTTGCCGGAACACGTAAGCGGAGAAGAGCTAAGAAGAGCGAATGTCTCTTACTGAGTGAGTGACTGACTGACTGAGTACCCCTTGTTAAATAGCGTAATGGTTAGAGAAGTGGACATGTGAACTATAGGTCCCGAGTTCGTATCTCCTCGCAGGCGAAGCGAAGTACACATTGTGAATAATTCCGTATTGGCGAAAACTTTCCTGGCTAAAACCGAAACCTGAAACTGTATATGGTTATATTGCTACTGTTTCTGGCATGGAATAGTTCATCTTCAGTCTCGCTAGCAATTGCTCAATTCTTATGATTATTCCTAGGAAGTTAGTAGATACTAGTAAGCCTATTACTGGCGAATAAGCTGTTAAAACGGCCAGTGGCAAAAGCAATACAGTTCATACACACTTTTTGTGGTGGAGGTCAACTTAATAAGAAACGTTAGTCAGTTTTACACAATCCTCAATGGAGTCTAGCAACTGCTGAAACGTGTAATGCCGTCGCGTAGTGTTTAAAGACAGTGCCTCTCATGTGGAAGACCTAAGTTTGTATCTATTGAGAGCAATGACGATTCTCTCGTCTTTTCACTTGATGAAACAGTTAGTTATCATCGCCTTTATTGATAGTTATTGTATAAATGTAATTCACGAATGGAAGAAAAGGGTACGTTGTTTTGCCATGAAAGAAAAAAATACATTATTGCCATGAAATGAAATAGCTTTGGCAGACTCGCTAGCAATTGTGCAATTCTTATGACTATTCCAGTAAGTTAGTAGATATCGGTAAAGCTTATTACTGGCTAATACGCTGTTAAAACGGCCAGTGGCGAACGCCATACATAGCCGCTATTTGTGGTGGAGGTAAACTTAGTTAGAAACGTTAGTCAGTTTAAGTGTATCAATGTCATTCACGAATGGCCAATTAACGATTAAAACGGCTGCTGGCAAAAGAGGATTTGTTCAGGATAGAGACAAGAGCTTATACTGACACCCAGCAAATGTTCAGCTCTGTGGTGTAGTGGTTAATGACACAGCCTTTCTTGCAGGAGACCCGGGTTTGAATCTTGAGGTGGCAACATTTTCTATTGCGGGCCGGCTGAACTAGGTTTGCCTGGTTTCTTGTCACCATATTAAATGACAGCCTTCATTATTTAAAAAAACCCAGCACATCCTGAAAGTGCAAATAATCACTTAGCAAATGCTATGAAGGACAAACTGGCTTTTCCTGAACATTCAGACACATTGGCCAAATTCTCTGTCTAGATACAACTCTGGCTGTTACTATCCTAGGCATTAAGAGGACCATACCCATGGTAAAGAGTTCATACCCATCAAAATGATTTTTTCCATCCCTAACTTATCCTAAGTCTATCCCTAAACCTAATTCTAAATCTAGACCCTAAACTTTTTTCTAATTCTAATCCTATACCCAACCCCGAAGCCTAAAAAAAATTAAGTGAAAACTGGCAACATTTTGTTACATATTCACATTTTCCTAGGGTCACTAGTCTTGTGATTATGCCTTGCCCACACACAAACACACACACACTCACACAAACACACACACACTCATACAAACCCATTCACTGGTCCCAGCGGTGAGATTTAGAAAAGTGTCCAGTTCTTTCTTCCAAACCTCCAGACCATTAGTTTTCGCTTTTCTTCCCTTAGTCGACCCTCAAATCTCTCAGCTCTTCCTGCTATATCCAAGTGCAGGCAGCTGTGCTGAAGCACATTCTCTCATTTTTTCCCAGGTAATGATTTATCTGATTGGAAAACTCTAACCACAAACCAAAACCAAATAATTTTTGTTTCAGGCCCGACTTACCAGAGGACAGAAATTGCTACCAGGTGTTTTCTTAAAACCCACAGCCTGTCAACCAAATGGAGCAAGTCAAGAGGACAAACAGAGAGATCAAGAAAAGAGAGAACGAGAGAAAGAGAGAATAAGAAATAAGGAATGATTAATAGAGAACATGCAAGACAGCAATGGAGAGAGAAATAGAGACAAGAAAAGGGAGAGAAAACCTAAGATTACTCCAACCTTGTCCTCACTCTCAATTTCTTCCCACTTTTGCGCTTACTCTAATGTTGCCTCTGTTCGACCCCCTAACTCACACCGAGGGGTGAATGTGCGTGCACGAGTGTGTATTGACAGGCAATCCAGATGTGGAACTAACACCCTCCCTTTTCCCTCATCCTAGATCTTTTCCTCTCTTCCTCCTCCTCATCCATGTCTTTCTGAAGTTGTTGCGGGATAGAGAGACGGACGGACAGACAGACAGACGGGGAGTGTTCCACTGCTCTAACTCAGTTGGGGGGGAGGGGGTGAACACAAAAACGACAAGAAGTAGGTTGTCAACTGACATGCTTATTTTAAAGCTTCCACTCGTTTTAGTGTGGCTTTATACATCTAAAATATTACTGGCTGGGAGGTCTGGGTGTGTCCCCTCACAGAATATTTTTTATAATTTACAAATTAGGGATTAATAAAGTACAACTATAATCATATAAACAGAAACAGCGATATCAGATTGTGCAAATATTGATAGTTAGTCTTAACCATCAATTTGTCCATAATCTGATATCGCCATGTTGCTGTTGTTCCTATGACATCATAATTATTGTTGCTCCAGGACCAATAGCAGGGCCATAATGTTGCTCCAGGACCAATAGCAGGGCCATAATGTTGTTCCAGGACCAATAGCAGGGCTATAATGTTGCTCCAGGACGATTGGCCAGAATCCACAAATAGGCCCGTTTTTACCAAACCTGTTTGTTTCCACCACCATGCAATTACTGACACATTTAGCAAAATATTATTTATTTCTCACAATTACAGTTACAGTGGTAAAGCCTATGTAACACTCATTACATTCTAGTTTTCCACTAGAATGTAATGAGTTTTTGAGTGAGGTACAGCAGGGTTAAAATTAAGAGACCACTGCAAATTGAATACTTCTGTTCCTCACTCAAAACTTTCCTTTTCAACTTTTTTGAAAAGGAAAGAAAAAGGTGCAGTGGTCTCTTAATTTTTTCCAGAGCAGTATATTATAATTACAGTCCTGCTGCGCACGCACACAAACACACGTGTTACATGGGCTGAGGACAATGGATGAAGTCTGGCTGGGTCAGTGTTAGCTGGGATGAGGACAACAGATTAAGGCTGGCTGGGTCGGTGTTAGATGGGATGACGACAGCAGATGAAGGCTGGCTGGGTCAGTGTTAGATGGGATGAGGACAACAAATGAAGGCTGGCTGGGTCAGTGTTAGATGGGACGAGGACAACTGATGAAGACTGGCTCGGTCAGTGTTAGATGGGATGAGGACAACTGATGAAGACTGGCTGGGTCAGTGTTAGATGGGATGAGGACAACTGATGAAGGCAGGCTCAGTCGGTGTCAGATGCTCTCAGCATAACTCATTTGACCAGCTGTCGGTAGAGACGGGGGAGGAGTGGGGGTTTAGGGGTGAGAAGGGGCGCTTACGCCCGCTAGTCCCATTAACACTATTCAGGCTCCCCACTCGAGTGGGATCGGGGGAAGGGCTCACCCTGGCAAAAGGGCCTTGTGTCACCCTTTTAATTAAAGTAATGAAACCATCAGTCAGTCGCAGTTAAGTGCTCAATTAGGAAGACGGAGGGAGGAAACAAGTGTGTGTGCGTGTTTGAGAGTACTCATAAGTCTGGGTTAGTATGCTAAAGTGTGCGTGTGTGCTCGCGCGCGCGCGTGCGTGCGTGCGTGCGTGCGTGCGTGCGTGCGTGCGTGCGTGTGTGTGTGCATGATCTCGCTTCCTGTAGGCCTCTCGACCAAATGTCTGTGAGAGAGTGTTTTATAGAAGGGCCTGTCAGCCTGTGTCAGACTTCAACCTGGAGTTACTGGACACAGACAATGTTTATCACTCAACGGAGAGTAATGTGAGAAGGGAGGGGGGGTTGGCGGAAAGGGGTAGACATGGTGAGAGGGTGAAAAGAGAAAGCAAGGGACAAAGAGAACCAAGACACAAATTCTGTTGAAAAGGAGGAGAGAATGCAGGTTAATCATAGGGCTTTTAACCCACTTAGAGCCTCTACATGCGAATAGATGACTGTACCTAGAGAGAAAAAGTAACTGTCTTTTTTGTAAGCAGCCACCTTTTATTTAGCCTTTGCTTTTGGATTCAAAGGACCTTTAACTTCCACCCTGTTGGTGTGGCCGTTGTCTAAGAACTAAATGGCATTAATAATTAAAAATTGCCCTATTTTACATAAATTCGTATGCTACTCAATGTCGTCAGAAGCTACGTTCTGTTAATTTGTCCGGCTACAAGGAAAGCCGTTATAATTTTTTTTGCAGTTATTAAAGCTGCATTTTGGAATGTTTGTCCACTGGTTGTAAAAGTAGTGCTATGGAGGCAAAACGGGATCCCAAAAATGTTGTACTATTTAATGTGTGCTGATGTCAATCAATCAATCAATCAAATGTATTTATAAAGCCATTTTTACATCAGCAGTTGTCACAAAGTGCTTTTACAAAACACCCAGCTTTAAACCCCATAGAGAGGACCCAGGCTCAGAGGGGTGGCCAGTCCTCTTCTGGCTGTGCCGGGTGAACATATTAAGATAATTAATAATGTAATAATTAATAAATGCATGTGGGCTGAGTCCAGAGTCTATTTAAACTTAGTCCAGGTCGGAAGCAAGACCAGATGGACAAGGACAGGGACAACGCGGGGGAGGGGAGAGGTGTCAGCACAGTGGCAGCTGAAATCGTCAGGTATCGTCTTGATCTGCAACACAACTAGGAGGACTTTGGACAGGGACAGCAACGGGTCTTTCAAGCCTGGTACTCCTCAGGTATGGGCCAAGACCTCATGTCCTCCTAAGTTTAAAACGGCAGGAGACAGGAAAAATTTAGAAAATGCATTCCTTAGATCTACAGGGATTTATAGTGGAGAAGGAGAACTGACCCTACTTCCCCAGCACAACAATATAGCAGCATAAGACCTTGGGGCTGAGACAGGGGGGTCCAGTGACACAGTGGCCCTATCCGGGGGAGGCCCCGGACAGGGCCCAACAGGCAGGAAATCAATCCACCCACATTGCCAAGCATCAACCAAAGGGACACCCACCAACCGCAACCAACCTGAAAGAGGGCCGAGGTGAAGACACTACCAAGACATGGTGAAGACACTACCAAGACATGGTGAAGACACTACCAATACAAGGTGAAGACACTACCAAGACATGGTGAAGACACTACCAAGACATGGTGAAGACACTACCAATATAGTGAGAAGATACAACCAATATACAGTGAAGGTACTACCAAGAAACTATGAAGATACCAATAAGACAATGTGAAGATACTACCAAAACTTTGTAAACTCATATCAAGCCACCTTCAAATCGGTTAACTGTTATTCAAAAAGATCCCTTATCTTCTTGCTACTAGATAGTATATACGTTCTGTATTTTCAATCAATATTTTTTGCTTTGCTAATATGGAGAATGTGTAGACTGAAGGCCTATATATATATATATATATATATATATATATATATATATATATATTAATCAATAATAAATTCCATACCAAAACAAAATGTGTAGAAAGAGGTCTGAATACCTACAGAAGCCCTGTATATGTGGTTTATACGTGCAGAACATAGAATCGTAGAATCACTACTATACCTCAGTTAGCCATTACATTCAGAGTTTGAATGCAAGTGGTTTTGATGATGTGGCCAACACCTCCGGAGTACCAGGCTTGAAAGACTCGTTGCTGTCCCTATCCAAAGTCTCCTCCTGGTTGTGTTGCAGACCTGCCCCCCCCCCCGCATTGTCCCTGTCCTTGTCCATCTGGTCATGCTTCCGACCTGGACAAGGTTTAAATAGACTCTGGACTCAGCCCACATGCATTTATTAATTATTACATTATTAATGATCTTAATATGTTCACCCGGCACAGCCAGAAGAGGACTGGCCACCCCTCTGAGCCTGGGTCCTCTCTAGGTTTCTTCCTAAATTTCGGCCTTCTTAGGGTGTTTTTCCTAGCCACTGAAATTCAACACTACTGTTGTTTGCTCCTTGGGGTTTAAGGTCAGGTCTTTTGTAAAAGCGCTTTGTGACAACTGCTGACGTAAAAAGGGCTTTATAAATAAATTTGATTGATGTCTTTGTAGTGTCTTCACCATGGCTTTGTAGTGTCTTCACCATGTAGTGGTAGTATCTTCACCATGTCTTGGTAGTATATTGCTAGTATCTTCATGGTGTCTTCTGTAATATCTTCACCATGTGTTTTTCGTATCATAATGGCAACGCTGTAGTGTCTTCACAATATCTTAAGAGTATCTTCGCCTTGTGCCAGTGGCGCCGGCTGGCACCTAGCCTGTCACCCAGCAGAGAAATCTCAGCCTCTCAAAGGAGGTGTGAAACTCTCTGACCCAAAACCTTGCCTTCCTCACACCTCACTATCTCACATTCACACACACACACCGTCACATCACTGAGTTTGCTGACATTTAGCCATAGCACATCGCCAAGTTCACTGAGGTAGACGGACGAGAAGGAAGATTGTGCATGTTTGTGTGTGTGTGTGTGTGTGTGTGCGTGTGTGTTCCTTAGAAGTGTGTGGTGGGGTGTGGTTAATGGGCTCTGTATGCTCAACAGACCCTCTGGATGATTGGTTCTGAGAACTGTAGACCAGCATGTTCCTGGAAGGGTCGACGTAGACGTTAGCGGGGACGTCTAGTTCCACCTAGACAAGACGCAGGATTTTTTGCACTTTAACCCACTGAACTTTGTGCTTGTTATCTGCAAAGTCTGCTTCTCCCGTTCCCCAGTGCCTGCAGGTAGCCTAGCGATTAGAGCATCTGACCATTAAGCAGAAAGATGCTAGATCAAATCTCTAAGGCATTTAACGCTACTTGTTCCTAGGGAGGCCAATTGCCCCCATCCCCAACTCTCCAATTTGGATGGGTTGGGTTAAAAGAAGAAGTTATTGTGGTTGGCATTTTTTTTTATCCAAATCCTTCATTTGATCCAATTGATGAAGTGATTGTGTGAATATAGGTAGTATAGCAAAGAAATACTGCCTAAGAACTCATTGCTATCTACAATTAGGTCTGGTATCAGCCTCGACAGACATGCTCAAGAAATTGAAAGCAAACAAGGATCCTGCATATAGGCTCTTGGTTTGGGACTCAGACGAGTCCCAATTAGGGAACATCGCAACCACGCCGGAGGTTCTTGGTGGCGAGCGCTATGTAAAAGATAACTTTTGCATACGCCCAAGAAATACAAATTCACGGTCCTTTGTTGACTACCTCATTGACTTTTAGTAGCAGGTTCTTCTCCCATTGACTCAGAGATCATTATTTGCGTCTAGCGATAGAGCAAGGCCCCTCGCTAAAGGCTAACCGCTAGCCGTGGGTGGTCAACAAAACACAGCATGAGCACAGCACAAGGCAAGTTAGCGATTGGAGGGAAGACTAACGCCAAGTGATCGCAAGGCCTGCAATCGCTGCAGTGTGCCCCACCGACTTTACATTATCTGTTTGACATCTTCATTTAAAAAAAGAGGATTTTAGATTATCAAAAGATTTTAAGCACGTCATCCAGTAAAGGGGTACACAGCATTCCCGGCTTTATCGGGACTGAACGTTGTGAAGGGTTTGAATGTCTGGCCCTAAACGACAGCAGCAGGAGGCATGAAATAAAGAGACTGGAGGCAGTCAAACTGTGTTTGTTTGTCCATATATATTATCTGTTATTGATTGTTCTCTTCTTCTCCATAATCATTCACACACATACCGGTTGCCCAGGGACCAACAGCCTTTCAAGGCAAACCATTGTCAACGAAACCAAAAACAAACACAAGAATCTTCTGGCAACCGACTTGGCAAAGGGTTAACCAAACAAAAAACTCTTTCTTCCAGAGGGTAATCGCCTAGGCTTTCGTCCTCCTGTTCCCTGATCTCTTTCTGTGCCCCGCCCCTTGAGCCGCAACTAAAAGGGAAGGAACAGAGCAATCAGTGGGCACAGGTGTGCGTAATAGAGAAGCGCATGGAGTACCTATCCCCTGGGGAGGGCACTGTGGTCCCGTCGTCGCCCGGCTGATCACTGAACCCTTATACAACGTCTAAAATGTATCGTACTTATTGACTAAAAATGTACCCTAGTAAGTAACCCCTGGGTCTAGTCTTTCAGCAGAAAGTTAATTACCATTCAAGACACATTAAGTGCAGCATTCGATATGTAATGTGAATTACGTACGTATCTGTTTGTCGCGGTGACCATGGCTCGAGAAGATCTTACATCCATCAAACAATCGAGTAGGTGTCCTGTGTTATTCAGCTTATACTGTATGTCTTTCCCATGGCAATATTAAGTAATGGTGTTATTTTCATAGCTGCAGTAAGCACACAGCTGTACTGTACATCTCTATATCCCCGATGATGTAAGCCCACTTTAAGTAAATGCATTACTGACATAGATTCATGTATGGCAGACCTTGTATTACTTATTAAGCAGAAATTAAACTTAGACAATGCTTATACTTTCCAAGGCCCAAATAGAGGAACTGACTGCAGACTTGACTTTCACCCTCCAGAATCCCAAATCCGTAATGTGACAAAATATGCTTTTTATAATTTAGGAAATACTGCCAAGGTGTGTCCGTTTCTTTGCCAGGCCCACACTGAGAGACTAATGCATTTTTTTTCTTACTAACAGGCCTTATTAGTGCAGTGTCCTCCTGCCTGTTCAACCCAAAAGGGCCAACTACAATTAAATCAGAACATCACAGCAGCATACGCCTATGACCCGAAGGACAACGCACAGAGCACCTGTTGTGTCACTACAATGGTTGAGCTGTGCTTTTAAAGTTTGATCACCTCATCAGGCCATGGCCTTTCAGAGCGTGTTTGGACTGTAACAGTTTCATTTAAATTGCATTCACGTAATGTGTAAATACAATTTTGTATTCACACCAGCCATGAGAAATTCGCGACCCCTTGACCCGAAAGGAGTCCCTGACTATGTTGATTAACTTGTAACTAACATGGTGCTTTCCAGCCAACAAGTGTTGTTGCTGGCGATAGTAGAATTTCTTTAGGTGATGTTTTCTTTTCAAGTCACTATGGTACTGGCCTTTGGAATAGTCTCTGAACTCTGTCAACATGTTTAAGAAAGATCTTAAGACACATTTTTAGCTGTGCTTTATTATTACTCCATTATTCATTTTACCCAGATTTATTCATGCACTAGTCTCTCAACACAGTGTGTCTCTGTGTCGCAGACAGGCCAACAGTGAGAGACAAGCTTTTAATTGATACCCCACTCGATTATTTCAGTGTTCTCCACTTGCTAATGCTGTCCACTGTATTTGGACACTGTTAGAGGGAGTATACATCTGAACACAGTTGAGAGGTGAAGTCATCCAAGAGAGTTTATAGAAGGGCGGGGTCAAAGTGCAAAGTCTTGTATGGTGATGTCATGTGACGCAGCCTCAGTAAGTGAGGTTCTCACAAATAAGGCGTTTGAGTGGCTATGGCAACCGTGTGCTAACTGATGAGATTTCCAGATCACATGGACGGTGGATTGACTAGGAAAACATTAACATTGACTGAGTAGCATTTTTGTATCCACTTGATCCATTTGACATTTTTGATGCCCTTCAGTATATTAGTTTGGCCACGGCTGCAGATCTTACTTGTTCTGGATCTTTAGTCCTTAGACCAAAAGATCAGAAGTTTCTGAAGATCCTCCTGCCTCCCTCCTTCCTTGTTTCTCCCACGCTCTTTCTTTCTAACTAGCTGGTCTTGCTCCTTCTACCCTTTCTCTCCATCTGCCCCTTTCCGTCTCACTTGTTTACTGCCTTAACGGGCCTTTCCCCTTCTCTCCATTTCCTTCACTCTTTCATCTTGTGCTCCTCAGTGCCCCATTCCCCTCCCTTTATTCCTCCCCACATTCCCCTCCCACTTCCCCCTCCATTGGCCCCCCCCCCGTCCCCATGCTTCCCTCCTCTTCCAAGATGTTGAATAATGAATGGAGGCAGGCTGAGTTGATTAAAACAACACGTCAGTCTGACCTCGTTTAGTAAAGGCACGGCTCAATGACAGGAGCCGGCAGTGTCCCAACAAACACTGATTACACCTGACAAACGCGCCCGCACACACACACACACACCCTCTTGCACAGCAACAACTGTACAGCGTCCAAGTGGGACTGCGTTCAAACGCGCCGTGGTCACCTCTGCTCTCCGGACGTGAGCACACAGACAGACGTGTTCGGTCGTCCACGGCGTCGCGCACGCATCGTCCGTCCTGGCCTGTCGGGCCTTGGCCCGCGACGTCGCGGTTTTCAGATCAAGCCGCAGCCCGACGCTCAACTACTGCTGCTACTCTGGTGGGGAGGATCGGGGGCAAAGAAGAACCTGCGTCCTTCGACTCTTTCACGGGGAGAAGAGCATTTGCTAATCGTTTGTGGCACATGCTGCGAGTTCCCTTTCGCTAATTACGTCTGTGAGAGGCTATTAGAGTGTCTGCTTTGATTCCCCACAGCAGCTGCCAGACAGACTTTTCTGTGGGAGGAGGTCTGCAGGAGGGTGCAGAAAGCCGGCCTTTGAAAAACGAAAGTGTGTGTTTGCCTGTA
>JACXGI010006706.1:29396-41054 GCA_016801175.1 Esox masquinongy
GTGTGTGTGTGTGTGTGTGTGTGTGTGTGTGTGTGTGTGTGTGTGTGTGTGTGTGTGTGTGTGTGTGTGTGTGTGTGTGTGTGTGTGTGTGGAGGTAATGTAGGCATGTGCTTAGAACAACTACTTGTTGAAGTAGCACTCAGCAGGCAGAAAGCATCTGAGCCTGGCGCTGAAGGGGGAGGTGCCTACGACGACCAGGAAGTCCGTCAGGTCACATTAACCACACGCCTTCTGGCTTTTGACGTGTGTGTGTGTGAACGGGTTTGTGTCCTTATTATATGTGTGTGTGTGTTTGTGCGTGAATGTGTGTGTGTGTCTGGAATGGTCAGGACTTGTTGAGGATAGATTTATCTATTTTTTTTACCTTTATTCATACAGAGAAGTCAACTGAGACCAAGGTCTCTTTTACCACTGAGGTCTGTATTACAACAATGAAACACATATACAAAATGAGAAGATATACAGTAACAGCTCGGCAGTCCTTTACTTTAGCTATATGTTCTGAAGACATTTCTCACAACGACTATGATCACATCATAGGTGTTGCGTGTCATTGCTGTATTCTTGTCTAAATTCACTGATTCATATAGAGATGATCCAAGAGGAGACACTCACTCCTTTCCACTCTCCTTCAACTTGAACTAAAAACAAAATAAATAGATAAATCAAAACATAAATCACTAAAACCTTTAACTTGTTGTTTGAAAAAGTAAATCCAAGTAAAATCCAAGTAAATGTACACCCAAGTAAAACGGACAAATCAATACAACAATCACTCATAAACGTTTAGCGAGGGAGAAAAGTCTGTGTTCCCACAGAGACACACATGCTGCTCAGCAAGTGATGTAGTGATGAAATATTATCAGGACTGCAGTGCTGGTGGATAGTCAAATGACAGTCAGACTAGATGACTGTATTACATGAGGTTATAACCCACTGGCCCCAGGGCTATCTACATGAAGTGTCTGCTGGGAAAAGTCATGCCACGTCTAGCACCACGTCTAGATCTAGCACCACGTCTAGCAACAAACCTAGGTCTAGCACCACGTCTAGATCTAGCACCACGTCTAGCACCACGTCTAGGTCTAGCACCACGTCTAGATCTAGCACCACGTTTAGCACCATGTCTAGCACCACATCTAGGTCTAGCACCACGTCTAGCATCACGTCTAGGTCTAGCACCTCGTCTAGCACCATGTCTAGGTCTAGCACCACGTCTAGGTCTAGCACCATGTCTAGGTCTAGCACCACGTCTAGCACCACGTCTAACACCATGTCTAGGTCTAACACCTCGTCTAGCATCACGTCTACTATCATCAGGTCTAGCACCACATCTAGCACCACTTCTAGGTCTAGCACCACATCTAGCATCACGTCTACTATCATCAGGTCTAGCACCACATCTAGCACCACGTCTAGCACCACTTCTAGGTCTAGCACCACGTCTAGCACCACGTCTAGGTCTAGCACCACGTCGAGCACCACGTCTAGGTCTAGCACCACGTCTAGGTCTAGCACCACGTCCAGCACCATGTCTAGGTCTAGCACCACGTCTAGCACCACGTCTAACACCATGTCTAGGTCTAACACCTCGTCTAGCATCACGTCTACTATCATCAGGTCTAGCGCCACTTTTAGCACCATGTCTAGCACCATGTCTAGCATCACGTCTAACACTACGTTTAGCATCTATGTCAGAGGCTAGTTCTAACAGGCACTCGATGTTATACATACCTCCACGGGAAATGGCTTTGTTATATTTGTAATAGGATCCTCTCTGAAGTTACAATGTTTTAAACATAGTTTGACTTTGTACAAGACCCAGCGTAGCTGTTTTACCCTTTTCATTCTACAGTAAATTACATTTCCCATTTGTACAATAGAGACATTGTCCTTTTTTAGTTAACGACTGGACTTCATAAGGTTTGATGTATAAACTTTTTCTGTTTACGGGGAATAATAGTTAAATTATCCCTCCGCTTAAATAGCCAAATGTCTCCATGAACACGTCGTTCCCAAAAAGTGATCTCACCTTGTTGAATGGTGACCTTACACTGTCTCAGACATATCACCACTGCTACCAGTAAAAATGTGGTTCGGGTGAATTGCCGTGGTCAATGTGTTTCACTCTGCTGTCACTCATATTTCATATTCATAACCAATGATTGGTTTGCTTGGTGGGATTTTTTAACATGGATCATCGTGTGCTTGTGGTTCCCCTTTAATGGATTCAGCATATGTAAATCATGTACCAAAGGTGTGCGCTACCCCTGTTAGCATTTCTCTATCACCCAAAATTAATAGCGGTATGAAAAAGATCTAATCTAAATGAAAGGCTTGGGAAATGTCTCAACGAAAGCGTGTTAGTGCACAGCTTATTTATGCACCAAATGTTTTTATTTATTTGATTTAATAAACACTGCTTTACGTTTAATTTTGGTTGTTTAGTCCACTCATAGAGTGGGCATATGAAACCAAGACCATATTAACAACATATAGCAACGTTATGTTATGTTGTGACATGCTACATTGTTATGCCATAATGTTTTTTCTGTAGTTTGCTATGTTATGCTATAATATCTTTTCTATTGTTTGCTATGTTATGCTATAATGTTTTTTCTGTGTTATGCAATTGTTATTCTGTGTTATACTAAGGCCCTTCATTGACATTATCTCTGAAAAGTTGCCTAGTAGGTCAGAAGTCCTATTTTGTCTGAGGATGATCTGATCTGGAAAACTCAACCACCTGAGTGGTTGTTGTTCAAAGTCAAACAATTCAAGTTCCTCATTTAGTCCTCAGAGAATGTCCAGGTGGTGGATTCAGAAGCGTTCACTTTACAGTAGGTTATCGTTGTCATCACCTCTATGAGGCATGTGAACTTGATCTATCACAAAGAACTTAAGTGTTGCAGTGTCCTGATTGAATTTCCTGAAGTGCTTGGCGACAGGAGACTGCCGGTCGTTTCTAAGAATGGAGTACTTATGTGCAGTAATGCAGACCTTGAGTTGACGCTTAGTATTTCCCACACAGCAAAGCTTGTTTGCTGTACAGAATGCCAGAAGGACCGTGCGCGCGCACACACGTACAGGAAGGATTGCAGCTGAGACGGCCTCATTCTGCTCGTTAATGCCATTTTTTATCCTTAAGTGGCTCCGGCGTCACAACAGGGTTGCTTAATCGGCCAGACAAACAAACAGGTTAGTCAGTGGTCTTAGTGTTCAGTACAGTTTGTACCTAGTACAGTTCCACCAACTCTGCTGTGTGTGTTTGTGTGTTCACTGTTCATGGTCATTGTCTTCTTACAGAAACCTTTCTGACAGTGGGCATCGTTCCCTGGGATGGTAGCTTATGGGTCAGTTGGTGATTTATGATGGTAACTTACGAGTCAGTTGGTGATTTAGGATGGAAGCTTATGGGTCAGTTGGTGATTTAGGATGGTAACTTATGGGTCAGTTGGTGATTTAGGATGGTAACTTATGGGTCAGTTGGTGATTTAGGATGTTAACTTATGGGTGAGTTGGTGAGTTAGGATGGTAACTTACGAGTCAGTTGGTGATTTAGGATGGAAGCTTATGGGTCAGTTGGTGATTTAGGATGGTAACTTATGGGTCAGTTGGTGATTTAGGATGGTAACTTATGGGTCAGTTGGTGATTTAGGATGTTAACTTATGGGTGAGTTGGTGAGTTAGGATGGTAACTTATGGATCAGTTGGTGATTTAGGATGGTAACTTATGGGTCAGTTCACGACTGAGGATGTAAGTTAGGGGTCAGTTGGGGATTTGTGCTCAGCTGATGGGTTTTTCATTGTTAATATCACCTGAATGTTTACACTGTAAGTACTAATAATTTTATATTGCCAGGACTTACAGCTGCATAAACATACATGTATAAGTTAGTGGTTATGGATAAATGCATCAACGTGGATTTTTCAAAATTGTTGTGAATTTATATAAAATCATACACCACTTGAGGATCTTATAATGTATTAGCCTACCTTGAGGAGCTTAACATTACTTAATTAATAAATTGTAATTGTTTGTTTATTCACCACTTAAAATGTAAATATATACGTTTCATTAACTGAAAAGCCCATAAGATGAGCAAAATAATGTGAATGCCGAGGGCTTGACTCAATAGTCCAGGTTCGTCAATCCTCTGGCCCAAAAGTTGAAAGGATTTAAAAAAGCTGTGAAGTAAGTTGCCTTAGTACTTTTAAGTTGATATTTTTTAGTGTAGTAAATGTATGGTAATACACTACTGTATATAGTAGAATAGGCTACATTTACATTTCCGTCAGTTGACAGAGGCTCTTATTTACATTCACTTACTAGGGCAATGTGGTTTAACTGTGTTGCTCGTGGGCAGAACGACAGATTTTTCAGTTTGCCAGCTTTCAATCCTGCATCCTTTCGCTTACAGGTCGGATAATCTCTGCTAGGTTACCTGCCACATAAACATGAACCACATAGTATAGAATCTTCACATCGGGCTTGGTATTAAATGAACTACAACCTTAAGCAGCTTCTTTTTGACATTAAATTATCTGAAAATCTTTCTTGTTTGTTTTCCCTGTGTGATCATTTCAAAGAGTAAAACTGAGAATAGAACAGGAAGAGAAGGAGAGATGGAGAACAAGGTGAAATACACCTGTGGTTTGTGGATATTTCTTGCTTTGATCAGTTGCTCTGGCCCAGCGTTTTGTCTACAGATGGCTCATTGTAATATCAGCGGCTACAATCGTCTGGTCACCCCGGGACATGATTGTGCTTGTCTGTATAAAGAGGTCCCATTGACCTAATATTTGTCTGTCAGGGTTTCTTTGGACAGGATACGGTATGTACTGTAGGTTTACAAAAAACACAGTAATTGCCTGCATATTTTAAAAGTAATTTACTTATATCCGATATCTCCACCGTGCGTGTGTGCGTGCGTGTGTTCCGTCAGCCTGTGTGTGTATATTGGTCTCCATATCACAGTAGGGTGCACAACGTTCCGTTTGTTCCACGGGGGTCAGGGAGACCGCCGATTCCACTGCGGCCAATGACAGCAGAATGCTGTGCTGTGAGGAACATTCAAATGCATGTCGCCACTGATATCACCTCTCCACAACACATCATAGAGCACATCAGAACTACTCATTTATGGTTGTTCTACCCACAGCGGTTGCCCACATTTAGCTCTGTCGCAGTTACACTGTAACTGAATTTTTTTTTTTTGCGATCACAGTAATTGCAATATAATGTATGGGTAATTAGCTAACGTCATGTAATTTACAGTAATTAGCTAACATCATGTAATTACCTGAGGGTAGCATGACCATTCGGCAGGAGGTATATATAAACAGCCTGCCTTGTGTTATTTTGCTTCCTTCATCAGAGGAGACTTTCTGGAAAGGGCTTGACATCTGAAAGTAGCCTGTAGTTTGTGTCTAAACTTGTCTTGGTACAGTTGTCTGTCTGATAATTTACTGCCATCACAATTACAGTACAGGCATAGCTTGCCAGAAATTCAGAACATTTTCAGACATTGCCAAAGAGCTACTTGTTATCTACTGAAAGCTACCAGCTGTTAACTACTCAAAAGGGATGTGTTCTGTCATTAGCTTGCCAGGTTGACATGGTCCATCAGTCAAAGTCCAACAGGGTATAAAATTAGCCAGCTACGGTATGTTGGTTGGAGAAAAAACATACATAACTTCCCATAGTGTTTAGGATGACTTTCTGTTAGGTTTCTTGCTGGCAAACAAGTCTGAATTGCTACCGTTAATGACACACATGGACACTTATGCTAATTTACAGAGCCCACAGTGGAATAAAAATGCTCTGCAACAACAGTTGTTGGGTTAAGGACATTTCACTTTATATGAGTGACATCACTGGGCTTGCCCCCAACTGGAAGTGTTTGGAAAAATCTGAAAGTTTACGTCCCTGAAAACAGCCTGTTGGCATGTGCAGTAATCAGGTGGACCCAGTAGATAACTTAGAGACCAGGCCAGCTCCACCTTGACGTCGTAGTTGGCCAGTCCAAGCAGATACATATTAAGACGGTGAAAAAAACATATGGACTAAAATAACAAAATGTTTCAAACTACAAAAAAAAAATATTCCCAAATAAAGACGTTAACTACCCCAGAATAAACAACTGTCTGGCCCCTAAACATGGAGAAGCTGCGTTTAGCAGTTATGCTGTACACAACTGGAATAAACTACCAGAAGATCTTAGACGTGCCCCAAACGTATCAAATTTTAAATCCAGGTTAAAAACACTTCTCTTTTCACGTGCCTATGACTGAGCACTTAAACTTAACCACACTGTTTAGCCTTATAGCTTCCTATGTTTTTATCCTGTTTTTATTCTTTTTATATTTTCTTATTCTATTTTTTATTATTATGATGTTTTCATTTATTTTGATGTTTTCATTTGAGTATTTGTTTTTATGTTATTGTATTTTTATATATTTTTTTCTTTTTCTTTGTAAAGCACATTGAATTGCTTCGATGTATGAATTGTGCTATATAAATAAACTTGCTTGCTTGCTTTGTCTCTCTCCTGGACCCCGGATCAGACTGGCCCCTTTGTCTCTCTCCTGGACCCCGGCCCTGTCTGACCTCTGTCTCTCTCCTGGACCCCAGTCCAGACTGGCCCCTTTGTCTCTCTCCTGGACCCCGGTCCAGACTGGCAGCACCGGATGTACTTAACAAGGCTTTGCTCAGCACCTTGACTCGGTTGCTGCTCCCTGCGGGCCGGGTTGTAGAGGTGCATCCTCCATCATATGTCTGTCCATGTCCTAACAGACCCGGGAACCGGCGTACTGACAGTGCCCAGGGGTCCAACAAAGTGCAGTATGAAGTCTGTCACCACGAGGTCTAGTAGCTGTTACCTTCAAACTAAGTAGAATGTGTGTGAATGTACTTAGCCTATAAAGCCGATTCTGTGTCAGCAAGTTTGACGATGGGGGGTGGAAGGGAGGTCTGTCAGACAGGGTGTCCTGTGGCTGGTAGATTGCCTGCAAGCTCAGTCACCTCCGAGTGTGTTGGTCCTGATGTGCACCTCTCCAATGTTCATAGTCCTTCCCTTGCAATGCTACAGATTTAGCTTTTTTGAGAGAAGATTTTAAAGTGTCCTAGCTACACGCGGGTAGGGGTGGAAACATGCCAAACATAGGGCGACATCCCTGATTCAGGGGGTTTCTCGGTTGTTTGCCTGGTGAGGAGGAGGAAGTGTATGGAAGACCGATTATGCCGTCTCTACTAGCGGGAACCGACCCGACGGGGAGCGAGCCAAGTGGACCGGGGGTCACTGTATTTGTTCCTGTCCTGAACACACATTCACACTAACGTGCACGCAAACACACACACACGCACACACTTCTCCTCCCTGGTATGCAGCTGCTATGCTGTTCTGAAGGGTCCCGCCGGAGCGGCGACTGTGTGTGTGTGTGTGTGTGTGTGTGTGTGTGTGTGTGTGTGTGTGTGTGTGTGTGTGAGCAACAGAAACCGGCAGGATGCCATGTGCTGTGGGGATTCCCCATCCAGCCCTGCTAAATCTCTCAGTACGCACACATGTTCTACTGCTCTGTCGAATTAAATTAGCCCTTTTGACTATGAGCCCACTCCATGCTTTTTCTACCAAATCCCTCTGCTGGGAATCCTTAGTGTGGAATGTCACATCCCTTCTCAGACCAATAAGACTTTCCTTGAGTATCACTTTCCCGCCACATTTTTTTTCTTTTGTCTATGAAAGAAGTCTGAAACATTTTCAGGGCTGTAACCATTTGTTCAGCATAAAAGTAAAAAATGTAACCTTTAGATTTGGTAAGTATTTATAAATTCATTGAGCTGTTATACTTGGAAAAAATGTAAAGTAACTGAAATGATAGTGTGGTGTCTGTTGAGTCCAACCGAAAGGTTACACGGATCATAACAACAGTTGAACATCTCTTGTTCATAGCTGAATAAAGCAGTGCTTCAAAAAAGTTGAATCCCGAGATAAAATAGGTGTTTCAAACACTGCCAAACATTATTTTTCAAGAAACATACCACACACATCCTATTTGAAAACTGTTTCAGATCACTATGTCTTCAATCATCCCACCTTATCATTTAGCTATTCAACACACAGGGACTTGACATTAAGAGATAGTAGACTTCAACTGCGTGTGAGGTAGTGTGTTAAACCAGCTGACTTCGTGTTTGGGTTTGAAATAAGGGACCAGTAGGAGGGAGGAGGTGGGGAGTGAGGGAGAGAGAAAGTGGAGAAATTGATAGAATGAGAGAACAAATAAGAGAATGAGAGGGAAAAGAATGAGAGATGGAGTGACAAAGATAGGAGGGATAACAAAAGGAAAAAAGAGAGAAAGACAGTGGGTGAGTGACAGAGAATTTGAAATCAAACACTGATAAACTCCCTTATCTGGCGAAATACCTTAATGTGTAATCACAGCATGAGGATTTGTGACGCATTGCCACGAGAAAACAGCTACCAGTGGAGCACAAAGAATCTAAGTAATTAGAACCAATATTTATCTTTTTATCTTGTCAGTCATACTTTAATGTTTGCACTGCACGTAGCTAATATAACATTTGCATTGAATTTGTCCTTTTGAAACTTTTGTGTTTAGTCAGAACATCAGTTTGTTTTCAATAGGGTTATTTCTCATTTTAATTTTATCCTTTCGGGAATGTAAACAAATGTTTTCCAATGAAGCCCATTAACATGAGTGACAGAGTGTCAGACAGGGAAGGAGATAATGAATGAGAGAGGGGGTAATAGAGAGAGAGGATGGAATCGAGTGAGGAGGTGTGGGAGAGAAGGTGATGGAGTACTTGAGGGAGAGATAGTTGAGGTGAGGTAGAGAAATATAGGAGAAGGTGATGGAGTACTTAAGGGAGAGAGTGTAGAGGTGAAAAAGAAAACATGAAAATGATTGCACTTGATGAGGGCGTCTGGTAAATGAAATGTCAACTTTGTGTGTTAACACTGCGTAGTGTACATCAGAGAGAGTGGTCTGAGTGACCCCCCCCCCCCGTCTTGACGTTGTCCATGTGAGGCCTTCACTGCCAGAGGTAGCAGGGTAGTGTGGTTCTGCCCCAACCATGTGATGCTGAAACGTAGTCGACCGGAGGAGAGTGGCGGAGGTATGCGGGCCTGCTTTGGGGTTGGCGTTCATGTAGACAAAAGGCTGTTGTTGAAAGTGAGGAGCTGCAATGGGCAGGCCCAGATGTGTATGAGGAGAAAGAGAGGGGTGGGGGTAGGGTGGGAGGTTGGGTTCTGTCCCAGATGGCCTAGTTAAACATCATCCAGCTGGTGAATGTGTCAGGGTCCACCAACACAGACAGATCACTAGTAAGCCATTATAGATTAGACAGTTGACTCCCCTCTCTTTTCCTCTGCTGGAAATTTACTACTACTACTACTACCACCACTACTACTACTACCACCACCACTGCTGCTATCACTACTGCTACTACCATTATTACTTCTACTACCACCACCACTACTACTACAACCATCACCACTACTACTACTACCACCACTACTACTACTACCACCACTGCTGCTATCAATACTGCTACTACCATTATTACTACTACTACTACTACCACCACTACTACTACCACCACCACTGCTGCTATCACTACTGCTACTACCATTATTACTTCTACTACCACCACCACTACTACTACAACCATCACCACTACTACTACTACCACCACTACTACTACTACCACCACTGCTGCTAGCAATACTGCTACTACCATTATTACTACTGCTGCTACTACTACTATATTACTACTATTACTATAAATACTACTGCTACTACCATTATTGCTACTATTACTATAACTACTACTGCTACTACCATTATTACTACTACTTTTACTATTGCTATATTACTACTATTACTATAACTACTACTGCTACTACCATTATTACGTCTACTACTACTATATTACTACTACTACTATTAATATAACTACTACTGCTACTACCATTATTACGTCTACTACTACTATATTACTACTACTACTATTACTATAGCAACTACTGCTCACTACCATTATTACTTCTACTACTACTATATTACTAGTACTACTATTACTACCATTACTACTACTACTACTACTTCTATATTACAACTACTACTACTATTACAATATTATTACTACTACTACTACCACTACTACTACAATATTACTACTATTACTACTACTAGCTAATGTCTCCCTGTTATCAGCCGTTTCTAGCGGTACTAAATCCTCTTAAATCCCCTAGTCAAAGTGTAAATGCACTGGAAAACAATGGTACTTTTTGCTACTATATATAACCTTTCTTCTAGCCCACCACCATTTTTATAAAGATGTATGGAGGTTAAATTATTTTTTGGGAGATTTTAAAAATGTCATGCATGGAAATTGTTTTAGACAAGTTGCAAATCGTGAACTTCGACTTGAGCGACCGACCAGACATCATGTATCAAAATGATCCGTTTTTTTCTTTACCAGAAAGCCTGAAAAGGTAGCTTGAACTTTCTAGTAAACACTTCAGAGAAGACTATGATCTGTCATTTGTAATGCAAATGAAAAGGATAATGGGGGGGGTCGTATTGTATATCTTTGTCGTTAACCAACTAACAAAAATTATTAATATTTCCACCGACATTTCAGTAATGCTAATTAATGAGATGCTAGCTAAAAATGTTATGCCACTAACAATCACAAAACTTTGATGAGTTCATCAAAGGATTACTCTTTGAATGAACTCAAAGAGTAATCATCAGGTGTGTTTGGGTTCGTTATCATGTTGGAATACTGCCCTACGGCCCAGTCTCCGAAGGGAGGGGATCATGCTCTGCTTCAGTATGTCACAGTACATGTTGGCATTCATGATTCCCTCAATGAACTGTAGCTGCCAGTGCCGGCAGCACTCATGCAGCCCCAGACCATGACACTCCCACCACCATGCTTGACTGTAGGCAAGACACATTTGTCTTTGTACTCCTCCCCTGGTTGCCGCCACACATGCTTGACACCATCTGAACCAAATAAGTTCATCTTGGTCTCATCAGACCACAGGACATGGTTCCAGTAATCCATGTCCTTAGTCTGCTTGTCTTCAGCAAACCGTTTGTGGGCTTTCTTGTGCATCATCTTTAGAAAAGGCTTCCTTCTGGGACGACAGCCATGCAGACCAATTTGATGCAGTGTGCGGCATATGGTCTGAGCACTGACAGGCTGACCCCCCACCCCTTGAACCTCTGCAGCAATGCTGGCAGCACTCATATGTCTATTTCCCAAAGACAACCTCTGGATATGACGCTGAGCACGTGCACTCAATTTCTTTGGTCGACCATGGCGAGGCCTGTTCTGAGTGGAACCTGTCCTGTTAAACCTCTGTATGGTCTTGGCCACCATGCTGCAGCTCAGTTTCAGGGCCTTGGCAATCTTCTTATAGCCCAGGCCATCTTTATGTAGAGCAACATTTTTTTTTCAGATCCTCAGAGAGTTCTTTGCCATGAGGTGCCATGTTGAACTTCCAGTGACCAGTATGAGGGAGTGTGAGAGCGATAACACCAAATTTAACACACCTGCTCCCCATTCACACCTGAGACCTTGTAACACTAACGAGTCACATGACACCGGGGAGGGAAAATGGC
>JACXGI010006707.1:0-40765 GCA_016801175.1 Esox masquinongy
GAGAGTCCAGCCATAACCAGGGCTGATAAAGCCACTTTGCGTGATCCTCAGCCCCTTTGCACATCCTTTAACAGCGAGAGTCCAGCCATAACCCAATTAGCCCGTCCCAAAACATTTTTTTGCGGTTTTGGCCGGACTTTGAAGTCGTGGAGGCTCCATTGTGTCGGTACTACTTTCTCTGTCACACAACCTCCTGGAAGTATTTCTGCAGGAGGAGACATTTACCGTAAACCCAATTTCAAAAGTAAATAATGCTGTTTTTTAAGACCAACTTTAAGACTGGCTAAGGTCTCGAAGTCTTTGCGTGTTTTCGCGTTGGTTTTACACTGACATTCATTTCAAAAAACCTTTCCATGTGTGCCTTTACTTTTCTATTTGTATCTGTACCAATACGGTCCTTGAACCTCTCATAATAGATCCAGTTCATTCAAATGGACAGAACAGACAGATTATGGAACCTTGTAAAAGCAAAATGCTCCTTAATATCTATAAAGCAGAACTACTATTGGCAACATTTTAGAAATTCTTTTATGAGTTTAAATTCAATTAAGGCGCATACAAATTTGTTTATATGCTCTTAGTTTATCCTTGAGGGATATCAGTGTCATTTAGAGTAAATGAAAGCATGCTCTGTGAAAACGTTCCACTAACAGAGACAAAGGGCTTTATGGAAAACATGTTGTTCCTTTTTTCCCATGCTATCACTAGCCTTTCACAAACTCGTCATCTGTTTTCACACTATTCTGTTAAAGACAATAAGAACCATCTGATTTTGTTTGTCATAGACAAGTTAAGTGCAAATTGTTTCAACTCCCTTGTGCCAAATTATAAATAGGACAAAGTTGTCATAGAGAGCTCATTTTTTCAATTTGCTCGCATTTTTAAACAACAGGGTAACCATTTGTAATTAAGTTTTCAGGGTAAAATATGCACTTTCTTTACAACCATTTGAACCATGTATCCTCTCAACGCCCATAGATACAATATCCTGTGAAACACCAGAGGAAATGGTTCTGTTTTTATTTTGTGTTGTCATGCGTGTGTATTCGTGTAAATACATTTCTCAATAGCTTAGTTGCTTGCGTTCAGAGCTTTGCGGGTCCTTTATTTGAACAAGCTGCCTGTCAATGTGCCACGCTGAAAGATCTCCACTCGTGCACTCGCAGACCTGACAGAATTCTCATGTGACAAAATGGAAACACTCTACGCGTACTGCCTTCTCCGTACTGCTCAATGAGAAGATTAAAGCCAATCCAAACAAAGCAGACTCTCTTCATCTCAGAGTTGGTAGATGGCGAGACCACCAAGGGAAACATCTCACTCATCTATGACATCAGATCTCGTTATCGTTGATCTCTCTCTCCTCTCCGACGCTCACTCACTCTCCTCTCAGCCCTTCATCCTGTTCTTCTTTCTCAGACACACTTCCCATTACTCACTCCCCCATGATCAAATAGGCTCTGATAAGGAAACTCTGAATGGCTGTGGCCTTTTGTGTTGGTGCTAGAGCTCAGGATGGACCGACACAGCGTCCTGCTCTGATTTCCCCTCTAATATCGTAAACGGCAAGGTCATTGCCCAAGACTAAAACAAACAAACCTCACCTTCACTTGACTTAAATACCCAACATCCATGCTGATGATCTCTGGAAAAACTGTGTTGGCAGCCTATCTCTGGGTAATTGTGGCAAATCTGGTGTATTTACCATAACTTTCTTCATACCGGATGGCACGACTCTCCGACACCAGTCACTATGCCCTTCTGAAGAGCCTCTACAGACAGCGAGGGACATTGTTCACAGCTATTGCTAAATAAACATTTCCAGAGCCTGCCCACAGTTGCCAGATTTTGAAATTGGACACGCTTTCTGTGGGACTATAATTTGGATGGCAAATAAATACTTTAAAACTCTCGAATAGTTTCCAAAGGTAAAAATCTGTTTGTGCTTAGGCTGAAAATCTGTAGTTTATTCATTTAAATAATCTTGTGTCTGTTGTGTTACCAGATCACTGTACCAGATCACTGATCATCTCCTGTCACCTTCTGTGATTCTTGAGGTCCCCCAAGAAATAGGTCACAGTGGGGCATTGCTGTAATTGGTTATCTGAGCCCGTATCTGTTGTGCAGTGATGGCAGTGTGTCAGTCTTGTTTCTCAGATCTCTCAGCGAGAGTGTAATTCACATGGACATGGGCCACAGACTGACTCTTTAGTTGCATTTACACAAGCAGCCCTATTTTTTTTTTCACAAATTGGTATTTGATCTCAGATCAGCTCTGAAAATATTGCATGCAATAAGCCCAATAAACTGAAAAAATATCAAAATGTTACCGTTTGTATAAACGCAAACGGCCCTAATCCAGAAAAGCCAAATTCAGTGTTGTGGTTGTGTCAAATTGTATGTATGTATTTCTGTGTACGTGCGTGTGTGTATGTGGGGGGGGTATGCATGTGCTCATGTGTGTGTGTGTGTTTGAGTGTGTTGTGTCTGTTTTGAGATCAGCACTTTCCCTCCAACCGGCGCAGGCCTCCTTATGCTGACCAGATGGATGGTCTCACCCGGTGTCAGGAAAGTGACAGCTGTCTGGCCCGGCCCATCCTGTTCTGGCCCTGCCTTGGTCTGGATCCCGTCCTCTGACAGCCCCTGACAGGCCCTGTGACGCGAAACACACCATACCAGTTTCTCCTCCCTCCCCCGTTTCTCCCCTCCAGTTCTCCCCTCTCTCCTCACCCAGGATGCCTGCCGCATGGAAACTCCAGGTTGAGGAGGCAATGATGTCAGGCATAGTCGCTTTAATGAAATGTAAATGACGTGGGGAGCGCCCTTTCTCCATGATGTTTGTAGGGGCTAAGAGTGCCAGGCAATTAGTATTGACCCTGATAATGAAAGGTTAGTCTGTTCAATGAAACCAATGAATGTTTTCATTGAAATATATTTGGCAAAGATTTAAGAGACTCAAAATTGTCTTATACCTGACACTATCTGATGGAATGTGTGCCTGTGTGTGTGTGTGTGTGTGTGTGTGTGTGTGTGTGTGTGTGTATGTGTGCGTAAGTGTGTCTGTGTGCGCTTTTGTGTGTACCTGCGTGTCAATTTGAATCTGTCTACACTAAAACATCAGCATTCCCTATTTTTTAAGATAATAATATATGTATGGTGCTAAACTTCTAAACATCTATGTGGCTTTGGTCTAGCTGGTTTGAAATGGTCAGCAAAGGAATCTAAGCTATTACTTCCTTCTCAAGTTTTTTTCACCTCAACTCTCTTCCCTTTTCTCCAACTTCCCTTTTCTCCCTCTCCCTCCTTCTCTCCCCCTTTCTTTCTAGCTCTCTCTCTCACACGATCTCTTCCTCCTCCGTGACCTCCCTCCCGTTCAACCTTTCCCTCACCCTCTCTCAATATTCTTCCCCACTCTCTCCCAACCCCCCACCTCATCCCTCCCTCCCTCCCTTCATCCCTCACTGGTCTCTCTAAGTACTGTAGACATGACAGAACTCTCATTAGAGTCACTGGCGGGGTGTGTGACGCCGAGGATGCAGCCGAAGCCTCGTCAGTAACCTGGGGTTCTGTGGTACTGTACGGTGCTGTGACTGTTATGTGGGACTGATTACCACAGGCTAGGTAGTCAGCAGTCTGTGAAGCTCCTCCGTGGCGGCGTAGGAGGACAGAGACTGGCCCTGTGTAGCATTGCGTTAATGAGAGGCGTCTCTGTGGGGAGGAGTGCCTGATGGGGAGAACACACACAGAGCCACTCCAGAGACGTCTGCCGCAACCTCCCATAGGTAATCCGCTAAATGAAAAGCAGACCGCATGCTAGCGACTGTTGCACCAAGAGGGTGGTGTACGCTGGTCCTGTGAGGTATTTGGACATGGCTCTTGTTTTTAGGGGGTATGTAACGAGCGTCAAAACTGGCTGAATTCTTACCTATGGATACTTGACTAGAGAGACACAGTACTGGAAGTAGTCCTCTTCCACAGAACAGGTATTACATGATTTTGATTAATTCCTGTTCTGTTTTAACTATCGTTTTTCAAGGACACCAACATCAATGGTGAGGTCAACCTGGAACACATTATGACAATATAACTAACTTGGTAAAGCCCATTTTGGACCTCATTAGCCCACCTGCTGGTTTGATGTTGAGCAGTGAGAATAATCTGCTTAATGTACTGTATGAATGACCTCAGTTCAGGTTTTGCTGGACGATGAGCAGGAAAACACAATGTCTCTGGAAGTGCTCTGTCATCTCTCTTCCTAGGCCTAAAGGCCTCCATCAGCCATTACTATCAAACCGGGCCCAAGCTGGGAATCTGGGGCCAATAGCCTTTCCAGATGTTTTCCCTTGTATTTCATTTAATCCAACACCTCTTCAGGCCACTGTCCAGCCGTAAATCAGAGGCTTGCTGCTGGAGGAGGGAGTGAGTGAGGATGTGGCTGGACACATAAGTCACATGCTGACTTCATGAGCTCACTGTGGATATCTTCAGGACACCAGCGAAACAATGAACTGTTACCTTAACCCCTGAGGCCGTTGAGTCTCTTAAAGGGGATTTCGTATCCCCTTTACTGTCCACAGCCCCACCTCAAAGCCATGGGGACTCTGGAGAGGTTTTTATGAACCTGTTTGTTTTGCATCGTATTCTTGGATGGCAGTTGGTTGCCACTAAACGATGCTGACAACTTCCCAGATTGGAGGTGGGCAATTTTGATGGAGGTCACACACAAAGTCTGAATTCATAATAAGTGGCTGCAGTTGTTTGCGGACACACATACATGTTTGCACTTTTTTTTGTGAGAGACGTATCAATGGGGGGAGCCATGATTACTAGAATTTTCTGGCTACTAAAAAGTTTCAGCTATCGTGGACAAACTGAGTGACTGTCAGTGACTATATGCTAAAACAACACTAAATACACACCTACAATTTGAAATTGTGTTCTTCTATTGTGACTCTCAACAGGAAGTCCAGGCCAACTGCATTCTTGAATATGTACCTTGGGGACAGTGAACGGTGGTTATCCTCATCAGTCTTTGCTTCTGAAGTGCCTTCGGGTCATCAAGTCCTATGGGAAATCACAGCACTCCAAATCGCCCTGCTAAACGTGCAATCCCTTAGTCCCATTCTTTCTTGTTCTACAAACAGTCGTGGGTAGTCTGTGCTACTTTAATGTGCAATCCATCTGCTCTTGGGCTCAGTTATAGGAAATAACTAAATCCATACCTGTCCTGGTAAAACTATGTGAGGAGAATAAATAATATTTGCTTTGGATATCTCAATGGCATGAGAGAATTGACAGCGCTGAAAAATCATGAGAGCAGCTATTTGTTTTAGGTGCACCAGCTCTGCTCTCCAAGCTGTTATGAATCATCAACTCCACAAAAGATCTCTGATATGGATGCAAAAGTTTATGATGCATTGCTCACACACTGTTAGACATTCCACTCTAAGCTCCCCACCCTCCATATGTAGCTGATGGAGTGTTGAAGTCCATATGTGACGGGGCCAGAATTTAAGAGCACAGGTTGCACTCTCTCATAAAGACCTTCCATACATGTCATTTTGCGGTGTGAAGGTCTGTAAGCATATTTCCCTGGTCTGTTAGCATGACTGTGTAGTGGAATTTAGTTACACAGAACATAGGCATGTCTGAAGTTCTTCCTGGTCAGATCATGTGGACAGAAAGAACTCAAGGCCATACCGTATCATCTGAAGCTTTGGGAATGTGTAGGCCTTCATTGTCGAATTGCAGCAAAGAAACAACTACTGAAGAACACACCAATAAGAAGAAGACACTTGTTTGGGCAAAAACACACAAGAAATGGGCATTAAGCGGGTGGAAATGTGTCCTTTGGTCAGATAAATCCAAAAAATTTGAGATTTGTTGTCTTTGTGAGTGGTGGAACGGAGGATCTCCACATGTGTGAGGACCATCGTGGAGCATGGAGGAGGAGATGTGATGGTGTGGGGGTGCTATGCTGATGACTCTGTCAGGGATTTATTTGTAATTCAAGGCACATTCAACCAGCATGGCTACTACAGCATTCTGCAGCAGTACGTCATCCCGTCTAGTTTGCTCTTTGTGGGGCCATCACAGGACAATGACCCATATGTTTGGCTGTATCTTATAGTCCTAATTTGGCGGCTGTGTTTTAATAATGTTGTTGGGTCTGCTGCAGCAGGTGTTCGCATGAAGGACAGCTATGATTAGCTTGGTGGTGTAAACGTGATGACAGTCTGTTTAAATGTAAATGCTTCCCATATCAGCACCACATCGTCAATAAAAAACCCAGAAACAACATCTTTTGAATATGGGCATTTCCAAGTGTTAACGTCACACTGCAGACATTCTCAGCTTTTTCAGCAACCAACATTCAAGCAACATTCGACCAACGCTCAACCAAAGTAAAATGAGAGTGTGCATTTCAAAGCACTCTTAGGTGAAACTGACTGGATGTCCTGAATACAATTTTACAAAATGCTGTCTTTCTGTGGCATAATGTTTTTGTTTAACTTCAACCTCAGAAAACTTGGAAGGTGAAAGTGGTGGTCGTGAATTGAAGGACATTATCTGAAAACCGTTGTTTCCCAGGTGCTGTCCTATGATTGAGTGGCCTTGACCTTGTGTTGGTCTCTACAGTATCTCCACCACATCGACACCATAGAGAACGGCTTCTCCAGTGACGCCTCCTGAGAGCTGCTGCCTCCTCCAGCCTTCACAACAAAACTCTCCAGAGCAGCAGTGCTGAACTGTCTGTCAGAAGATCATCCCTTTATTCAGACTAAACAAATTGCTTGCACATGTTTCACGCTGCCTTGCCCATAAGGTTAAAGCACTTCCCACTTGTAGTTGTGTCTGAGGAGCAGGGATGGAGAGAGAGATGGATGGATGGATGGATGGATGGAGAAAGGGCTGAAGAAAAACAGTCGGCAGACTGATAGATCTGCTCTGTGGCGTGACGATGGCAGCGGTGGCTGTTGCTTCCCACTGACACCTCAGAACAGTGAGGGGAAATTGGTTCCAGGCGTACCCATGAGTGATGTTCTATTGATACCTGGCCTGTTTATGATCACACCTTTAGATCCAAATTAAAATCAAAACTGAAATAACACGAGGCAGCACCCTCATGTGGCGAGCAATTAGTTTCAACGTCAGGCGTATAAGTTAGGCTGTTCAAAGCAACGGGTAGCAATGCATTGGTGGGATGTATTTCCTAATTTCCATATCCAAGAGAGTGCAGTGGTTTCATAACTATATTAAAATATACATTATGCTACACCAGTGATTGGCTAAATGATAAATGGAGATGCTAACTGGAGTGAACCAAAGGTGTTTGGAGGCTGCAGCCGAGAGCCAAAGGCTTCAAGAAATCCCAGTACGGGCTGGTGTGTTTTCATCAGTGCAAGTCATGGGAACCTCTGTGGATTTAGGAAGGTTGTTTAGATTTTAATTTCAGCCAGCTTTCTGCAGCAGGTAAAAATTCCAGCATCAACAAGTAATTTGAATTATCAAGTGAATTATATGATGGAAATTGTTGTAACTGCAAATTGAGTATGACATTTTAAAGTGTACAGTTTTTAAACCTTAAATAGACATTTCTTGCCGTAGGGTAGAATTCCTGGAACAAAAGATTGATCAAGTTAAAGTGGAACTGACAAAATTGTTAAGTACTTGCAGATATGAAACAATCGTCATATCCAAAAATAATAAATCACATCTCAGCTTATGCTTCAAAAGAATATTCAAAAAAAGGCATTTCATTTAAAATTCTATGATCTTGAAACTATTCCATATGTTAACTTAGTACAAATATTCAATTAATGGGGCATTTCACATGGAGGAACCTCAGTTGTTTTGTTTTTTTGTCATGTTTTAGAGATTTCAAGACAGTGAGATTTGCCATTAGGAGCACAGGAATGGGCTTTGCTCACTATATAATACACTCTGTCATATCAGAACGGGCATTGAAGGACTAGCGGTATATGCAAAATGAATGGATCCATGTTTTCTTTCATTTTGCAAAGCCTCCATGTTGTACCAATCGTGCTACAAACAATGTGTGTGTAGTCACGGTTGTCCTTGATTGATACATCTCCACCAGCCAAACGGAATGTGCAAGAGCACTTTTTTTGCGTTTGCTAGCAATTACTACACCCAGGCACAGAGAACCATATAGGCTTGATCAACTTAGGTGAATCAAAAATAACTATTGTTTTAAAAAGTTTAAATTTCTATAATGTAGTATTCGTATGTTACTTTCGAATTGCCATGTATTTTGGCTGGCAGATCGATGTTCGCTCTGAATGCAGGAACTTGTGATATTTTGGGAACGGTCAAAAGTCATCAAATAGGTGTGCTATGGCGAAATCAGTATGAAAGGAGGAAATCTGTCTCTTTAAATTGTCAATACGCAGTGTACAAGTGGATTTTTGTTGTTGTTGTGGCCAGTATGGAGAATAATGTAAAATATTAGAAGTCCAAATCCCTAACTCCTAGCTAGCCACCAAAGGATAACAACATTACAAAAAGATTTTGCCTACAAACCTTTTGACATTTGATGGGATGTGATTTGTTTGAAGCCATATTCAAACTGGTTTCCCTTGAGGGATGTTTAAATGTCCTACAGTTGAGCTCAGCACAATGCTAATTGCCTAATTCTTTCTAAAATGATGTTTATCAAGGTATGCCAAACCCTGCCATCAACCAATTAAATAGTTCAGGCGGTAACTTGCCATACTCGTTTTTGGCCAGACACAATCAGATAAACGGCCAACACATCCATCTATATCATCACATCTGTTGTGGTACACAGTGCAACGTTAGATTAATACCCTTTCTTTCCCCAAATTTCATGAGACAACAGTACACTGTGGGTTTTTCAACATATGTCACTGCTTGCTAAGTTATTATAACAAAGCAATGACAAAAAACATTTTTTTTCATTATTTGATTTATTTTACAAGGTACTGTATATCATAGAAGTGTGTGAATGGCTTGCTTTTTCGATATTAGCTCATTAAAATTGTTGATCAGGACTGGTATGTTTGTTATGAAACTCCCTCGGTATTTAGATATTTGCAGGAAAACGTTCAGGGGTATTTTGTGGCTTTTGCTAATGGTTTGGAGTCATGCTGTTGCTGCTGCCTGTAAACACATAGCTCAGTTCAAAGTTAGTTCTTTATTCACTGCAGTGTTTATTACTTCATATACCCAAACAAATGTATGAATGTATGGATATGCAAATTGACCATATCTATGTGCTCACATTTTTTTAAGCATTATAAAATTTTTCAAACAATGAACATAGCTTAAACGGCATCAGTTCCACTTTAACATGCAGATTTATAGGGAAGATTTTGGAGACAGGAAAGACTGTGTCCGTCTAACTCAACGCCAACCTTGTGCGTTGCTGATGAAGCCTGCTAGAATCATCCAAATTCATCACAGGTCTTGTAAATGTCCGCACAGGAACTGTTCAAGACATTGACTAGGAAGACCAACCTAAACAAAAGTAAGCCAAACACTGAATTCCAATACGTGGTATGTAACGGTTACCATACCAATTTAGACTTTAGTCATGCTGTACTGTATACTCAATCCATTACATTTAGGTCATTTAGCAGACATTCTTAATATTCAGAGTGACCTCAGTAGAGAATGGATACATTTCCATACTTTTTTGTAGTGACCATATGCAGGTACTGACTTGATGCCAATATGACCAGTTACTGACTTGATGCCAATAAAACAAGTAAAAAAATCATCACTAACATAGTGGTTGAAAACCCGTTTTAAATCTGGCTTTCAGCCATGGCAAAGTCAATGACACTATGTGATAATAGCCAAGACTCCCAACACTTAACAATAACAAACACACTTTTATTGCACTTCCGAGATGTGTTCCAGGAAAGTTTTTTTTTCTTACTACATCTCAAATCATTGGCACTGTCTGCTATAAATCTCTTTTCATATTTAATAAAATGTATTGATAGCAACAGCCATTCATGAAAACTTGGCATAGACCATCGAGCACATTTTGTTTCTTAAACTTAGGGCTGCTCTTCTGGGAATGGTATATCCACATGTGATTCAGTACGTGGCATTCCCCCTCACTTCTTAACAAGCTCACAGAGACATATAAAGCCTTGGTGTGGATTCATTGTGGACTCTGGGACCAACCCAGCGCCAGCGTCTTCAACCTGCCCTACGGAAGATGCAACGCAAAACCACATGGAACTAAACCAATCAGAGTAAATCCTATGATTTGAGTATTAACCCTAAACATGGTAACATATTTTGACCCTTAAAAAACAAGGGTTATTTTTGTGGATTAATTTGGAAATTATGTAAAAAAAAACACATTTTCAATCCATATAATTGGTAAAAATGCCACAAAATCAGCACATTTATTTATTTTAATCATGTGTTTTATGATGCACCATTTTTGGTGCTTTTAGAGTTTCATGGAATTCAATGTCATAAATCATTTTGGTTATTAAACTAAAGCTATGCAGTGCTCTGAGTGGATTTAATATGTATCAGTTGATGGCATGATTCTGAATTCAAGGAAGTATAAACAGATTCCAAAAAGTCAGGTAATCTATTTGATCTTCAAAAGTATATAACCTAATTGCATCATTATACAATAGGACAGAGGAGAACATAATTATGAAAATAAACACTGGGCTAGTGGTCTTTGTTTTGAAATATGAATCCGTTAGAAATGGGTCTCTCACAAACAAACAAATGCCTGGCTTTCCCAGAGCTCCACTGGGGATCATGGAGCTTAAACAATGACACAGAAATAATAGAAAAAACACACAAATCCCCTCTAGTGCAGTGTTCTCTCATCACCATCAGCTTGAAAGAGCTGTTTTAATCAGAGAGGGAAAAATATACATCCCTGGATTTGAAGGAGAATTACTTTGAACATCGACTAGAAAATATTTATCTGTTCAAACCTAATCTGTCTGTAACTTGAAAAACAAACAACCCAGTGCTTGAATAACATCCACATTATTCACTGAACATCCCTGTCTTTGACTTATTTTAAACAGAATAAGTAACACTTTAAATTTTACCTCACGGTACAGATAGACCCCAGTGGAGGCTCAGTGGGGGCTCTTTGAAATGTAGTTTTCCTCAATTATTGTTCAAGTTTCCTTATGGCCTGTGTGTGTTGTCCTGCCCTGCTTTGAAAGGTGAATGCATGCAGAGTTTTTAAGCCTCCTTGCCTCTACGTTCGGCAGAAATTATCCGAATAGAAATGGATGTTGCTCTGCTCTTCTTTCTCACTTAGGTGTTGGAATGAGATCTTTCTCACTACCTCTCCCTTGGACAAAACAATCCCTGTGTGCCAGGGGATAAATATTCTATTTTACTGCAAACCTTATATAAGCTTGCATGTGCCAGAATAAATGATTTTGTAGCACAATTTAATGTATGCCTGTTCTGATTTGATCAGAAGCATATGTGTAGTAGAATCCATATGATAAACTGTATAAAGCCTGAAGTGGAATAATGTATGACTTTTTTCTATCGGGAAACGGATATAAGTAATTTGTTTGAAAAATATCACCCCAGCCATGTGAAAAAAAAGACTGATTACATTTCTGTTGAAGAGAGATTGGCATAAGAGAGCACTTCAAATGAAATGTTCTACATCAGCATCGTACTGAAAATGATTAATGAACATAACGTTCAGTTATGGCTGTTGTGTGTACATATTTTAATAGTACAGGATGATTTTTTTAAGCAGGTCACCTTTACTAACTCACTTAAGGTTTGGTCCTTCCTATGTGAAGGGGTTCAGTCGCTTGGTATGTTTTCTTCCCAGTGTATTGTACTGGCGTCTTAGCCAAGGCCACACTGCCCTCATAAACACATCCAGAAGGGAGTGATTATATCTCAAGATGTGGAGTTCGGGGACTTGCCAGTTCATGCCTCTTTAGTGTATTGGCCTCACAATGCTTTTGTCTTTTACTGCAGGGGAGAGCAGTGTCCCAGTGATCCAATGGAAGTGTGTCGCTGTCACCTCAAACACGTGGACTGGGATGAGGGAACTTGCTGTGGGCAGCTCTGTTTGTCTCTCAGCTAATGAAATGCTCTGTGCACCGTATCACATTACTCTTAATTAGGAACAGTATAGCAGGTCATAAAAAAACGTGTCCTGCCTCATCTGAAATGACACAGTGATGCCCACATTCAGTCGGCAACATCATGAATAGATTTTCAGCTAATATGGGGCTTCTAAACATTTTTGAGGACAATTTGTCCCCAGATTGTGAAACTTGAATAGGTTATAAATCAGGGCATCTTACAAGTGATTATGGGCAGTTAGACTGAGATGCAGGGTTTTGAAAATGAGATTAAAATGTGTGTGTAGATGAAAACAAGTGCCCGAAGAGCAGTGGAATTACATTTTCCATTATCTTCTGGACAAGGGCATTTCAGGGAATTGTTAGATTAAGTACATACTGTGAATCGTGTCTGTACCAACCAGTTTATTTAACCTGACTCACATTGTTCAGTAACTGGGTTATGCAAAATGAATACCACCACTATAGAACAGGCTAATTTCTAAATACCTATGATTTTAATTATATTGTAGAAAAAACATTGGCTCTGTTCCCAGACGTCTGTGTTCGCAATCAGTCACACAAGATCAGGCCTGGTTGACAACTGTTTATTTTCTCAAATACTAAATATGAGCCTGAGGACATTATGTTTCAATTCATTCTATCTCTGACTTCAAAGATGGAAGTCAGAGATAGCATGGAATCAAGTGAGTCATATTTCAATCATTCCTATTCAAGGACAGAGCCTTTGCTATAATAAAGGAGATAATCCTCACAAAGAGAGACAAGAAGAGATACAAGACAATGAACATATCAGGAATATCACTCAGGTTGTAACTTTAAAAAGAAACGTCAGAATACATGAATATGTAATGCAATATTGTAAAAACAAAACAATGGATTGTGTAATACACACTATTACATTATACATTATTACATTATACTTTTTTGTTTTGAGTTTTCCGAAACTAAGTAAAATATTAAATCCATATAGAAATGGTATGGTAATGACTACGACTTTTGAACTGTTTCATAATCTAGGAAAAAGTATTGGCTCATATGGAGCTGGGTTGTCATTTTGTTTATAGTTTACATTGCAGTGATTTTTTTTTCCTGTTATTGGCCAAGCCTTGCTCCTTTACATCAACATCAGCAAGGAATGCTCTGGCCCATACCTACATAAATAAGACTTCATAAATAAAGATGTGTAGACAAATTATAGATGACGGCAAGCTCTTGAACAACAGAAATGTGAGCTGTGTATTTAATAGAGCACTGTTTTCTCTATCTGGCAAGGTAACAGACGCTTTGTTATCGCACCAGCTGCCCAGTCCCCACAAACAAACTCACACTCGCTTCATTTAATCCTCCATTCAAAATGTGTTCATGGAAAGAAAGGAGCTTCTTGCACACAAGAATCTGTTTTCACTTCAACGGTGGGCAAAAGACTGGGGGGATAACGACCCAATATGTGTGATGGTTATGTATTGCAATGCTGCCTTTTTTTGTCAAAAGACAGGCAAATGTAATGTTTATTGTTCTGAATTAAGTTGTTAGGCATCCCGGTTTCCACCTCTTGAATATTGTGACGGGAAATAGAGACACTGACAGGGTTGCGGTGGTTCTCACAACAACAATGCATTCCTGTTGCTAGTTCTCACCAGTTAATATTATTTATGTCTACCTCATTGTTTTGGGTGTCAGAATAAACCTTGACTATGCCTCTGGGATTTTCCTTTGAATGTTCATTGTGGTAGTCAGATGTCTTGGATGTATGTTATAGGCCTTCTTGAAGGATAGCAATCTTGTATGAACATGCAGATTCCTTCCTATGATAAGAGCTTGCTAGCTACTCCTTCCGCACTTTAAGTCGGTGTTGATTTGACCAACCAGAACACTGTGTGTGCATTCCAAATGGTAGTTCACACCTCAATTGTCAACTTAGCACTCTCTGTTACTGAGGGCAGAATAAGTGAAGGAAACTTCTATTGTGCACTTGCAACACATCCATCAAAGCATTTTTCTTATTTGGCATGTAGGGGGCCCTGGAAAAGTGTGAACAGCTATGGCATGGTGATTAAATCCTGCCTAAATGCCTGTTCTGCTTTGTGTTTTATTCCACACCGTTAATGATGTGTCATGCTGTATGGTCTGTGCCAGGCTGGTCCCTGAACTACAGAAAGCCTGTTGGAGGTACTGACAGGCCTGATTCAGTGGACGTCTTTTGAGCTTGATGTGGAATAAGGGCTCTGAGAGGTTGACGAATGGCAGCATGCTGTTCCAGGCAACACCTGAAGGATGAGTAATGTGCTCTGAAAGCCAAGTAATACGTTTCCAATGCCATTTCTAAAAGAGTCAACCTGACCAGATCACAACAGGCCCATGTGCCAAAAAAAATCACAGGGCACTTTTCCCCTCCACTCATTTAGCCCACCCTCACCCACCCCGCGCCGCATCTCTACACCAAAAAAGGTATTTTGCCCAGTAAGCTTCTGCAAAAACAGGAGCACTGAGCATGACCATAGCAGACTGAAGCCCTGCGTATACCCATCTTTCACATGCGTCCTTCAAACATCTCGGCCGGATCATCTCTATGGATTCTTAAAACATCTGATCCTATTTAGTTCATAACACGCCTTCTGATTGTCTGCACCAGGATACAAATGTCGACGTGCGGAACGTGCACAAGATCAGAACCACGAACGCATATGAGCACATTCTGTTGTGACCAGTAAGGCCTGAGCAGAGGCATCTCATTCAGCACTATGAGAGCGCTCGGTGCCTTGGGCGAAACACGCCATATCACTGAGTCACGGAAAGCACTCACCACGAGCAAATAGATAAAAACAATATCACATCTCCTCAACAGATCAGTGTGACGGGAAATACAGCAGCCAGTCATCCGGTGGAGGCTGATCATGACGGGCTGACGGGGACAGCGGAAAAGCTCCGGCAAAGGCATAGTTCAACAAGAATAGTAGCACCAACAAAGTGAATCAATAACAGCATTCAAACAGACTTTCCCTCAGTAGTGCCTAATGACAGCAGTACTTAGCCTACGTTCCATAATACTTTCCTGTTATTAGACTAATTAATACAAGCTCTTGAACTTGCTACATAGTCTGTGACTTAGCTTGGACTATGTGTCAATTAAATCAACCATGAGACAAGAAATACAAAACTGGAATACACTACCTAATTTGATGGGCATCTGAAGCGTGGTGCTACAAGTGGATGTGATAGGAGAATCTGGTTTAGTTTTGACACCTTATCGTCCTCCTATATACTCCTGCTCCTCTTTAAACTTCTTTAATCTTTTTTACATTTAGTGTACATTTATTAGCTAGCTAGAAATTCATCTCCACCCTAACATACAGTATATCTCATGATGAAAGAACATTTCATAATTGGATGAGAAACCAAATAATTTGTCAGTATTTGCATATACCAAAGCTATCCTATAAGTGTTACACCTAAACTTGGTTTCCTATGTAAACCAAATCTATTGTGGGGATCTAGTTTCAGGCATTCCTTTGAAGGCTGCCTACTTTAGGTTAGCAAGCTACTAAAGGGCCCAAGCCCCGATTATTACATTCCCAAATACATGAACACCATACACAACACCCGATGCTCCTCCAGTGTTTGTTGTGTTAAGAGTTGAACATTAAAGCAAGAACAGATTTGATCTAAGAAGCCTTTTCACTTTCCACAGTCAATTCTGCAGTGTCCAGTGGTCCACAGTATCCCATGACAATAGAAAAACACAGCTATTCTATCCTCTTGGGTTTGGCTCCACAGACCACAAATCTTCCCATTTTGTGGCGTCCATCTTGAAGAGCGAGAGGGGTAGTGGAATGCAGAGAGAGATGGTAGGCCTGAGAATGTCTGTAATGAGAAGCAGACTATGGGGAACTCAGTCCTTCTGATGTTATTGTTGTCCACAGGTTTGCTTTGGCTTTTCTGTTCTCGTGTCCCTCCCTGCGGGCACAGAAGTCCATGAATATTTAAATAGGAATGGAACTTCCTTTAAACATCAATCAGAACCCATCGATTCAATTACTTGATTTAGATCTGAGATCTAAAGTCCACCTGTATATCGTCAGCAGGTCCTGATGAGAAGAAATACTAGCAGCGCCCATGGCTAAACCTAATGAATATTCCAACCATGTGGACAATGAGTCAATACAAAACAGACTTTCCTTGGCAGACCTTCAAAAAATGATTTCCAATGAAGAAATATGTGATTGTTGGGGTCTAAATTGAAAAAGGATCAGAATGAAATCAAGGTATAAGATGAAATGGGCAGAACATTTTGAGTAATCTCTTTGAGGTAACCTCAGTAAGCTGTCCATGTATGAAAATGAGACCAAATTCAATATACTGACTTACATGGGCCATCTTACACTATGAGATTTTATTGAGCGAATTCAATATTTGACAGAGCAACCCCTGGAGCAAGAATTTCTGTCCAGAAAAGCTGGAGCACATAAATCTTAAGGGAAAAGAAATCTCATATGGTGCATCTCTTCTCAGAATTTCCAGTAGTATGAGGTTGCCAGAATCTTTTCACTGGTTATTTCATCAGGTGGAAGATAGACAGAGAGTCGGAGACACATGAAGATATGGGAAGGGGGGAGAGAGAGAGAGTGGGGGGGGGTAAAAGACAATATTTATTGACAATTGTTCAAAAGTATTCTACAAACCCCGCCACATCAAAGAAATACGACTCACATTAACTCCCATTGGCGTGACATAATTAGATAGGTGTGTCATTTAGGGACCCTGCAAGTGATCACACATGAGAGGACACGGTCCTCACAAACACAACCACACGCACAGCTAGAAAAAAAGTATTCTTATGAAACATTGGTTCTGAGGGGAACCTATCCACTGCTAACAAGAGCCAGACACATTAGCCATAGTGCTATTCTTGGCAGCCAGTGTTAGTTCGTCTATGAAAGACAGATCATGCAGCAAGAGCAGACATCTACCATGGGGATTTCAGAGCGACCGCTAGAGTGGTTAGTTAATAAAATGTTTGGCTTTCCTATTATCTTTACATATTACAGCTCCCTGGTTCTCATTTGGCCTTGCTAATTAAGTTAATCAGTATACTGGACGGGGTGTATGTATCCTGATGGGCTGGGTAACATGGTCCTGTGAAATACCATAATCACAGTGGGTATTGGAACGGGGACCCTGAGGAGGGCTCTGGAAATGACAACGTTCAGCCAAGCCACTGTTTCAATTAGCAACATTGAATGGTTTGTTTTTCTATGGTCATTGGTCCTGCTACCAGAACATTACACTAAATTAGGCCTCCATCCAAATGGATGTTTTCAGGAACAGTGTGCCTCACATTCCTCTTAAGAGCCAGTGAGACATCGAGACAGATTAAGTCATTTTTACACCAAGATCACTGCTGCACTTTTATTTTGCCCAGGAAATAAAAATATGTGTCACTGAGTATGTTTTTAAATGTGATGTGATGTTGGCTACATGACAGTAAAAGTATAAATTGAACTTCAGATTAACCTGTTAGACCACAGTAGTGAGTGTGCCCTGAACAGCTGCGGGAATGTCTCATGTCTGACCACAGCTGTACATGTAAGCTCTGAAGCACAGCGAACCTTTCTAGTAATACTACCCCACCAACTTGGGATTTAATGGGACTATGAGGTTTTTAACAGAGCAGTGTCAAACATTCACAGCTTAGAAATTAGACCGACTTGTATGGAAGTAAAGAGAGTAGTGACTTGGCTTTCAAGTATGATTATGATGAATAATATAGAGCCCCTTCTAAACAACCACAAAGGCTATAGTGGTGAAACATTGTGTGAGTTGAAACAGATCTGTGATGCATTAAGCCTTCGAAGAAAACATGAAAGGCCAGAATTAAAAGAACTAGCTATCGGGAGGTGAAAGATTCCCCTCAGAAATCGAAAACACTCTCCACTGCCAGCCCTGCTGACATCAACTCAGTGGGTTGTCAATCGTTTGTAATCGAATTACAGAGCTTTTTCGAACAGGCTGTTTTGAAATGTGAAATGACACGTCTGAGAGAGCTCAAGGTTCTCACAGAGGGAGCTGGTTTGAATCAGTTCCTCAATCGGCGCAATAGAGCATTGCCGATTTTCAAAGACTTTTCCACCCAACGAGGTGGAAATGAGATGAACTGAGCTGAAGAGGGGAGAGAGGTCGGGGGCCAGGGGAACATCACAACAACACGATACACTTACAAACGTGCGGGCGAACTGCACCCTCAACACACTATGAGCCCAAAGGCATAATGTGATTCGGCTTGTATTAGATCTGTCTTTTTCTTCCCTGAGGAACACAGTGAGTTAATGGGACTTTGCTCCCTAACCCTGGTGACCTCTGGTGGTAATGGAGGCATGGAGGTCAGCCCGAGAACTCACATGGACAGGTTTAAAGTCAGCATATGAGAAATCAGCCATGCTCTCCCTGTATCAGTGGAATAGCTAGGAGCTATGCTTGCATTTAATGTCACTTGTTTGATTGTGCTTGTATATAGATTAATGCCCCTGATAAGATAATTCAAACTGTAACCCAGGGTCAAATAAAAGAGATTAGTATTGTAAACCTTTATAGAAGACCTGACAGATGATGTCACAACAATTATACATTTTATGATGTCACAACAATTATACATTTTACAACAGCTTAATATTTTTGGATTTTACATTAAAGTCATTAAGAGCAAGTTGGTGCTGATAAACGTTAGCAAGATATGTATGTAGTTAGTAATGACATCTGTCCAAGGTGTATAAGTGGCTTACAGCCACCTATCATCGGTGTGGAAAAAGAATGATAATTTCCCATCCTGCCTGTCTAGTGAAAAGCTCTTTAACACATATCCCACATGTTCAAGTCCTGTGTGTGTCATAAATGTGTTGCAGGCAGCACGGCCACAGCGGTCCATCCTGACACCAAATCACAGCACTCCCCTGGCTCGCCTAAATCTGGGTCACTCTCATCACCTCTACACAAACGGAACTGTTTGTGTTGCTCCGAGCAGCCTTCAGGAAAGGCATAAAGGAAACGATGCATTAAAAACTGGGGTATATGTTTAACATGACCATAGTTGTTAGGCTTCTGATTTATTTAGAGGCCAAGTTGAGTGTCACCGTTACAGTCGTGGACAAAAGCATTGGCACCTGAATTCTTTTTTGCAAATAACGTACCGTTTCTTCTTGAAAACTGCAGAAACTTCAAAATGTTTTGATATCCACATATGTATTTCTTTGTTTTGCAGTTGAACAAGAAAAACAAGGAAACTGAATAATTCACTTAATCTTAGCTTACTCAAAGAAATCCTAAAATGGTCTGGATAATATAATCGCCACCTTCCATATTCGATTTTTATTTTATTTTTTCAAGCAGGTGATTCTCATTCACTTTGGAACCGAACTCACCTGTGGTGAGTTGCAGGTGCTTGCAATATGCTTGCACAAATTCAACCAGTTTGAATAGAGAAAATGAGACCAAATTGGAGCTTTTTGGGAAAGCACACTATCACTATGTTTACAGAAAAAAGTAAGCAAATAAAAGAACACCTCCCCCACAGTCAAACATGGAGGAGGTTCAGTGATGTTTAGGGTTGCTTTGCAGGCTCTGACACTGGGTGCCTTGAAAGTATGCGTGGCATCACAAAATCTGGAAAATACCAAGGCATTATGGAGCACAATGAAAAACCCAATGTGAGAAGGCTGGGTCTCCATCAAAGTTCATTGATCTTCCAGCACGACAGAGACCCAAGAAGGGTTCAAGACAAACCATTATCCAGCAGTGAATACAGACCTACATCCTACAGTATTAAAAACCCTTGGAGAGATTTGAAAACAGCAGGTCTGAGACATTGTTCAAGTCAGGGAGAACTGGATCAGTTTGCACAAGAAGAGTACGCCAAACTGCCAGTACAGGGATCCAGGAATCTCATCCACGACTGTAGGAAGTACTTGATTGCAGTTTTTTTGGCCAATGGCTTTGCTTCAAAACATTGAGTCAATGGTGTTTATAAGTTTGTCAATGCCATTTCCGTTCATTTTCTGATTTAAAAGGTTATGTTAATTAAGTTCTGGATCAAAAAAAGGTTCTGTAATATTAACAGTGAAATAAAGAACTGAGGAGACCAAATACTTGGGACAATTTCAACTTGACAATAGAAATTATTTTAAGTGTCACGACACCAATATGTTTAGCCACGATCGTAGATTTAGGTATAGCCACAGCCATCATTCCATAAACAGCACTGTTCAAATGTAGATAGCGCAGATTTGACGCGTTGGCATGGTGCCGATGTTTTCCTACTAGTTATTAACATATGTATTATTGAAATTAGGTATTAAGTGGTTGTGTGTTTTGGCAGTCTTATTTGCACTGGGACAGCTGGGATGCAGATGACGATGGGCGATGACGATACGTGAGCCTAGACTCCCCTCCTAAAGACCATACTCACTGTGAGTTATAGCAGCATGCTAGCGCGTCCAAGCCCTCCATCTTCCACTCCTGACAATCACCAGCTCAGTCTGCTTTGGAGCACACTAACAGCGACACGGTACGCTACTTGATTTTACTGATCATCTGGGCTACTACTGAATACTTAATTAATATAAAATTGAATATCTTGTGGCGTTAATACAGTATTATTAAGCCACCTTTTGAGGAAATGTGTGAAAATTGTCAGCAGGCAGAATGATAAGGTAGGCATAGCCACTTCAGGCTTCACGGCAAGGGCTTAAAGCTTGGAGGGTTTGGCTTATTGTCATGTTATCACCATGCTACTATTGAGAGTCATTAATATCAACATTATCAGGATCATTTCCTTGCCGCTGTACTGTAGTCTAGACGCAGTGTAACAGTAAAGCTTGAAATAATTTGCATTATACGATGAAAAGCAAAAAACGAATCCCATAAAACACAACAAGAGAAGGCTAACGCATCCCAGAGACAACTAAAGCCAGGGAATTGTACCCAAGCATTTCCCGCAGTTTCTACATTTCATGTGCTCATCATCCATCCTAGTGCTCAAAGGCTTATCATACCTTGTTTTACCATACAGACATTAGGGTCTTCACTAACAAACCATCGAGCCAAAAATTGAGAGTAGCTCTCACCTACCCAGCCAGCACCTCTCCCTGTTTGACATCATGTTTTGGTAATGAGAGCCAGCTGCCCCCAACATCAGAATTTACTTAATACGAGTAAAAAAATTTAAAAAATAAAACTAAAACAAAAAACCAGTGCTTTAAACACGTCCAGATTCCTTTGTGTGCCATGGGGCAGAACAGCCTGCTCGTTGTGATTACAATCAATGGTGCCTGTGATCATCAGAGTGGAAATGAGCTCTCAGCCCAGAAGCACAACCACACACGCGCACGTGTGCACAAGCACACACACACACCTTGCTTTTCTAAACGCTGTGGTTCGCCATAGCCAAGTGTCGGTTCAGCCTGTCCAGCAGTGTTTAGGAGGAGGCAGGGGTACCATAGAGTATATACAACACGTCACATGACTCTAATGAGGTTTTATTAGAGACGTCAATCATTTCATTTAGACTACTCTTTCCCTTTTTCAATGGGTTACTGGTATGCGGCAAACAATATTGACATCCACGCTGTTCTATTACAGTGTAATCAATTTCACACATCTCTTTTCCTGCCAGCTTTAGAAGAAGTTTAAAACACAACAAAAGCTATCTTATGTTTCATATTGACTACTGTAGGCATCTTATTAAACAGGGACAAGTGACATTAATTTGTCAAGGTTTGAACCAGATGTAACGTGATCTTTAGCAGTCTGTACAGTTGGATGCCCAGTGCCAGACAGAGCAGACATATGGTTTGTACATCGACAGAATACCTGTCTGGAAACACATAGAATAATTTTTCTTTGTCTATAAACAGAGAATGTTACTAATGTGTATTATTCGTCTCCAGATAGTCAGTCAGCCCAATTCATTAGTCGACTGGATGGAAAAAAGGAAAGTGGTCCAGACAGTGCTGGCTCTAGCCTTTTTGGGGCCCTAAGGAAAATTCCATTTGGGGCCCCCTCTCCCCTATTGGTCGGGGGCTCCCTATTAGTCGTGGGCCCTGCCTGGTGCCGGCCCTGGGTCCAGAGATGTTGAGCCATTAATCATCTTGCTAATCGTTTCACAGTAACCTTCCATACCAAAGGAATTATCTTTGAAAATATATGTATTCGCTCAACTCAATCCTTAACCTTACAAGACAACCTCTCATATAACAATGTTCTGCTTGAGAAGATCCCTCTGTGATTTAGACTGAGAAGGAGATTCTAACTGTTCTGACATCCTCTGGGTGGATTTGTTCCATCAGAAGCTGACCCCTGACTGGCTCCTTGTCCCTGATCCCCCAGTTCAGGTTCTGCCCCAGCCTCCCCCGGTCCCGTCCCCAGCTGCCGTGTCTTGTCCTCCGGGGGCACGATGACCTCTGACCTGCCTCTGAGGCTTTGCTACCGTCCAGCTTTCTGACCTGGGATGCGGTTTCTGACTTCAGAGGAAAAGGAGGAAACACTAGATCTTAAGTTGACTCCCTGGCCACTGGTCACTCCTGAAGCTTTAGGCAACTTTGACATAATGACATGGGTTACGGACTCCATAAATAAGCTGTAAACCACAGTTCTTCAAGTGATGCAACTTTATGGTACACTCTGTAAGCAGTGTTTGTATCACTACATAACATTCAAACATGTTTCACATAGTACTACAATATAAAAATGGTAAATTATTTAATGCATACAGTCCAAAGCCAAAATCTGAATGCAGCTGTGCTGAATGTGTGTACCTGATGTGAGCATGCTGAGCTAATACAGAATAGGCCAATAACACCTTGCAAATTCATTATCAGCTGGTCACATAGGTCAATATTTGTGTATTCTCAAAAAGGGATTAGTTCTAATCTAAGGAGATTATAAACAGCTATTACTCAGCTCAGTGAGAGTTCCAAACCAGTGTCTCAGCGGTGAAGATGGATGTTTGGTTACACAAGTCTGGAGAATGATTTCTCATGGGAAGCCATCTTAGTAAACACTTAGTGGGTTCTCAGTGGACCTGTTGTTTACCTTTGACACTAAAGCAGAGGAACTCAATGTCAGGTCCTCCTGTGCGTTTGTGATTCAACACATTAGTATAGTGATGAGAGGGAGATGTGTTGCTCCCACCAGGACCTAGGTAACCTCTGTATATAGAACAGGATTGCAAAACGCTGGTTACTCAAAATATTTGTAATATGTAGTCTTAATATAAACAGATACCACATATGGAGCAGGACCGGGGGAATTCAGAGACATCTATTATGGTTCTTTCTGTGTCTTAATGTGACCTTGAGGATGAATACAGCATTCTGTGGACAGTGTACCAGAGTTGTTATGTTCCCAATGTTTTTGTAGTGGCAATGCCTTACAGAAATGTAAACCATTGAAATTGGAAGGTCATCGTATCCTGACAGGACCACAATACATTCCTAAACCTACTTCCTAACCCCAAGTACAAAGCCGACTCGTAGCATTTGCTCCTACCCTCTCTGATGAAATATCATTATGTATTTGTCCAATAGCTGTTCACTGTGTACCAGGCATGTAGTGAGGTCTCTATACATCCACACGCGTTCTGGTCTTCATTAGACTACAACTGAACATCCTCCTGGCTTGACAGAGAAGGTCTTTCATCTGCACCTCCCTGCCTGGTCCTGCTCAACCAGAGTCTAACCAGAAACACCCCACAGCCCTGGGCAAGGTCAGAGGTCCCGCCAGCGCACAACATTACAGCAACATCGCTTGCTCTAATGGAGAAAGAACAACGTTCAAGTTACTTTGCATCAATCTCTTAGACAATATATTCCAGTTCAACCATTCATGTTGCAGGAGTCCTAAGGTGGTTCTGATCTAACCAGGTGGTTCTGATCTAAAAAGGAATACTGCGCTACTTTGATTGCAATGGAACTGACCTTGAACTCACATGGGAATAGACGTGTGAGCCTTCAAATAATTAAGATGAACAATCGTAACTGGTAACCTGACGAGTGACAATGAATGGGAAATGACTGTTTATCAAGAGTTTCTCTATGCATGCCTAATGAAATGTGAGTTCTGAATTAGGAAGCCCAAACACCAGCACTGCAGGGCAGAAAAACATCTGAAATCCATAAATATAGCTGATATTGTTTGGGCGTTACAACATGGCTAGTGTAGGTGAGAAGGGGAGACAGACAGATGTAGCGTGCGAGGTTTGATAAATGACGGATCATGGCTCAGTGCAATGCTAATCTGCAGAACGAAGCTGAGAGGTACGCTAGGAAGGAAATGTACAGGAGACAGACTATCTTTGTTGCTCTCCACTCGAAAGGAGTCAGTGTTTTATAAACCCCATTTCAATCAAAAAAGACAAATGTCAGCAAACAGAAGGGTAAATATTTAACTGACCGTGATTATTCAAGTGGTCCAAAAGGATTTTATTGTTTATCAAAATATATTTGAATTGGAGGGCAACACCCCTCGTCTGGGAACAATGGGCTCGTAAAACCATGCAAAGTGAATAAACTCTCTCTAGGCTTGTAGTGCCCAAAATGAAGCTTTTGTTCCTGACGACAAGCCTTTTATTTAGCTGTTGCAGTTTTCTTTCCTTTTAAGTCCTCAGAGAATTAGATTTAGTGCAGCGTGGCTTGAAGAAGGCTGGAGGCTTTTGTTTTGAGGTTTTCACACTGGATGGCAGTGGAAATCGGTGTGTGTGTGTGTGTGTGTGTGTGTGTGTGTGAGTAGAGATGGCTGTGACAGGTTGAAAGGGAGAGGGGTTGGTCTGGCCCAAAGAGAAAGGAGGCCTTGGCTAACACTGGCCAGGGTCCTGGAACAGCACAGAGGAGGCTTAGCATGCATGGACTGAGAGGAACTAATCTCCTGTGACATAATAGAACTGTACATAAATAACATCCTGAGAGTGGTCAACCACAGCTCCTAACTGACTGGAAAGTAGAAAGCCTGAGCAGATGAGAAGCAGGGCTCTGAATAATTAGCTAGCTGCTGTGGAAAGTGTTGGGAGGTGAGACCAGGGTGGGTCTTGACCGTTTGGAAATGTGGACCTCGTTTGATGCCCAACTGCCAATTGTCTGCAGTCTAGACTCTTAGGCCCTGTGGTTCCAGATACTATGTTAAACATGCACTCTAGGACACAGCCATGGCAACCAGGTTTATTAATATGACTTGGCAATATTCAGTACATGAATATTTTAAATTCGTTCAGATACGGCACATTACAGCAATTATCATGCTTTTCACAGATTTTTGATATTGCACTAATAAAGAGTAATAGACCCCATAATAACTTGAGACCAGGCCATTGTTTAAAACCCATGTGCACAGAACACTTGGCAGCCTGTGGGAGAGCTAATCAGCTCTGTCAGTTGTGTATATGAAAAGCAAACCAAAATGTGAGTTCTGAAACAGTGTAGACGTTACAAGGGGTGTCAGGGCTAACCAAGTGTAACAAGTTGGGTCATCCAAAACAAATGTCAGGATGTCCAGACTATGTACAACTCCATCAGGCCACACAGTTGGCCAGTCCTCTGAGGTGTTCCATGGTTTTGAATGGGTGTTGCTGGCACCACAGGAACATATTCATTATGCTGATTCTGTTGCAGAGCACTTCCTAAATAGAAGCAAAGGGGATAGAACTATAATGGCGGTAAGTGAAATTGTCTAATAAAAACTGCACTTTAATGTTTTTTTTTTACATTCATCTCTAAAGGATGTGTCGTGACTAAAATAACTGCCCTTAATGGCAGACTAACTAACTGACATCACAGCCATCAACAAAGCATTAAGTAATAATAGCATCTTGGAAGAAAAGGCCAAACATCTCAAACCTATAATCTATACTTCTAATGTTAATCGATTTAATTCGAATTGCACTCATAACAGCAGCATTTCTGTACATATAAAAATATTTCAGCATTCCACATTGTATTTTATAAGTGATGGGATTGAGGACGAAATGGTTTAAAGCTATTCAAATACAGAGGCCACGTGACTTAACTGACAGGGCAGAATACTGTAGTCTATATGGGAGTATTATGTCCAGGGCACCCAACTCCGGTTGTAAGTTCCGAAGGACCTGTTTATTTGGACTGTTTAAGTGCATGTCTCTAGCTCCTGGGGGAGCTCAGTGAATATGCTGAATTTCTAGAAGCCAAAGCCAAAATAAGCACCAGAATTTGCCAAAAATATATATGTTTGGATAATATACAGTATTTCATATTGTCTCCTCAGAGCAATTTCAATTAAGATGGAGAAGCATAAGGAATAGGTTAAGGATTATTTTATTACTTAACAGTTTGTACAGTTTCTACCATGGAAAAATAACATGTAACATAAGACTATATTTACAATTCCATTTTTACAAAATGTCTTTACAAGATGTTTTGCCGGTTCAAAAACGCTAGACTAAAACACAGAATAAAACACATTCACACACATCCACACACAAATGAAACTTTGTAATACACACATAAATAAATATAGACATTCACTGACTGTTACACAACACATATTTCTACAGCCAAGAACATAAAATTCCATCATTTCCACACAAAGTTATAATTTCATTAATAAACATGACATATTATTCCCCATATAATTCTCTGTTAATCTGTTAATAAAACATTGCTAACATATTCAAAAGAGGTAACACAGATGTATTCATGCCTACAGAACACTGACGCTTGACATGCAAAACCATGACAAGCATTCAATTTGAAGCTAGTAATTCATTTACAGTTAAAATCAATTGTACTTCTACATGCAACATACTAGGAGAAATATTCTGGTTTAAGCTACACTGGTTTTAGCCATCCAGCATTACATATGGTTTGCCTATGAGCCATGTTTTACTTACAACTAAATAAATAGGTGAAATCCATCGCTCCTTTCTCGATCAATACATGATTGTGTTTTACAATTGTATGGCATTTTCTCCACTGTTTTTCAAGTGTCTTCAATTTAGTTACCATCTAGTTTAGCTTTTTTTTCTAGCAACCTTTGAGTCATTTTCTCTAAAAGATATACAGTTGGAATTTATGTTGCTTTGCATTTGAATCTATTAGACCGAAAACACCTGGATCACCTTTCTCTTCCAGTCCAACAAAGTTTTCGATTAACTAATGGGAGAACGAACTACTCAGTTCTAAAAGCAAAGAGTCCTACAGCACATATCTGACTGTATGTTGCAGAGAGCACAGTCATTGGGTGGAATCAAAAAGAACTGCGGGGGGAAAGCTATTCTGTACAGCCTGAAGGAAAGCCCGTATCACACGGGTTTGGGTCAGAGTTCATGGCCTGCTGCATTTGCTGTGTTTCTGTCTGGTTCCACATTGAATTCCCTCCCTGGGTGGTGCCGCTGAGAGACTTTGGTCCCGGTCCCATTGGGTCTGACGAGGACAAGAGTTTCAATGTCTCTCTGTTGAGGGCTTCTGGTGTGCATGGTGTTGCCTGAGTCTGGGTCCTGAAGCACACAAAATACCTCAATATCAGTTTCTAACGCTACAGCGTGGGTCCTTGAAAAGCGTTATATGAATATAATGCATTATTATTACAACACTATATTTCTCATATTTACATTTTTCATTTAGCGGGCGCTCTTATTCAAAGCCACTTAGAGTAATGAGTTCATACATTTTCCTATATTTTTCATAATGACAGTGGGAATCAATCCCACATCCCCGACACCACGCTCTACTGACTGAGCTCCACTGGGCCACTGTGTTGATCAAAATAAAGCCCGGGCTAACCCTGTTCCCGGAGAGATACTGGCTCTAACCACTAGCTGGAGAAAAGGTCACTCTCGACTGGGGTTGGTGAGAACCGTCAGGATGATAGCTCTTCAGGAATGGGTTTGGGCTGCCCTGAAATGGAGTCATCTGTGACTACGCAAGAATTGCCTTAAAAAAGATGATGACACTGAAGAGACACCGACCTGCTCCCATGGCCTACGTAATCTCTGTTGGACCCCCCCCACCCCCCCACCCCACCCAGTCCGGGCCAGGAGGAGGGCCACTGCTAGAACTTACGGTGTTGGAGGACTGGTAGCACGCTAGGGGTCTGAAAGGTCTTGACGGTGGCCGGACCCTCCCCTCCTGATGTGATCACCTGGACCTCCAGTCTGTAGTAGGTGGCCGGCCGCAGGTTGGACACCACCAGCAGGTTATGGTCCTGAAAGGGTTAACGGTGCGAGAGAAGACCATTAACTATCCCTGGTGCCACGCCAGAAGTGAACCTCCGTACGTGGGAGGTATTCAGCTATGTTCAAGGACGGATCTAAGCCGATGGAAAACTGCTCATTCTTTTCTAAATAAATGTTTTGCTGTCGCTCATTTTCTTTTGTGAAACCTTTTCTATGGTCGCATAAGGTTTTGAACTGCAAGATCTCACCAACTTTGATTTGTCTTCCGAATTTTCATCGTTCAGTGCGTTCACCATGGTTGGACCTTTTAGGTGCTAACTCTTTCTGTTTCTCAATTGCCATTCTCCACGTATGTCAATAGATTAGTCTGTACTGATGTTAACATGTTGACTGAGCTGAAGAGTAAACCTGGGATAAATCCCATACACCCTTTGTCTTCTATTCAGCCAGAGAGGGAAACAAAGAGCTGCTGTTCTCTCTCTTTCTCTCACTCTGCCCGGCGAACTGAGAGTACTTGGTGTTTGTATTTTTAGACCCGCGAGGGGCTTCCTGGGTGGCAGAGACCGGCGGAACATGTTGATAGACTCAATTATGTAAAAAAAAAAGGTTGTGTGTTTTTTTGTTTGCTGCGGCGCACTCACACAGGATGAAAGAGGAAGTGAGGAAGGTAGGTGGAACACGGGAGTAGGAGAATGTCTAATGGGGGACAACACTGCTTATATGCTTCTTCATGCAAGGAGGGCAATGCAGTGTATCCTTAAAATACCTCCACTCCTGGCAGGCTTGTATAATCAAATGCTGAAGACAGCACTTATTTCTTTCCCCTAAATACAATACATTCCTGCTAAAAATGTTTGCCAATCTTCCAAGCTTTCGTGTCCTAAGGCAACAGCTATGAGGCTCATTCTGAAGTACTTAAGTGACTGCATGAACAAGAGGTTCGGTCACAAAAACTAAGTTACTTCAACTGAATTGAACAGACTTACTGGAGGCAAGATTTGTGACTGGGAGATGATGCTGTTGGGCAGGCTGTTTTGTCGGCTCTCCGTGGTGACCTCGGCCCAGGTGACCTGGAAGCCCGTGATTCGCTGATGGGCCAGGACCCGTGACACGCGCCACAGGAAGTTGCCTGTGATGTTTCCCTCGTGAATGGAGAAAGACGCCGTCAGGTTTTCTGGCTTAGCCAACACTTTGGGAACTGCGGAGCGAGATGGGAATAACTGCTTTCAAAGGTACTGATGGAAGTGTGTTCTTGGCATGACACAAAGTGTACAGGCTAGTGTGATAAGAAATTAACTGAATGAATAAGGCAACAAACTACTGTTAATGCGCTGGACTCCTGGGCTCCCCAGAAAGTTGTTGATATTAACACATTTCTGGGGGCCCAGGATTCCGGCACATAACGTTACATCCAAAAAAGAGCATGAGCTGACGCTAGCCGACTCACCTCCCTCCCCGGGACAAGGGACGTGTTTGTGGCTCTTGCTCCTGATGGTGGAGCAGGACGGGGTGAGGAAGGTGGTGCTCTCATCCTTGGCGCGCCTCTTGGACTTGAGTACGTGGACGGTGACTTTGTACTTGCAGGAGAAGAGCAGCCCGGGGAGGTTGATGTAGTTCTCCTGAGCCAAGAAACACACTGAACGTTCAGAGCCCTGGCGGTTTTGACATGACGCCGTCCAGGTCATGTCCCTGGGAACCACCACGGGTAATTAAATGCACAGAGCCAGGAGAGGATCCGGTTTCCAACCCATGCCCTGGAATATGGCCCACATTACTGCGCCACTTTGAACAGTCACATGTCAAGGCGTTGACCTACTAGTTTTCCATTTAAACTGCAACGCAAAGTTCTAATTTCCTTATCGTGGATTCCCAGCGTAACACGAAGAGGAAAACATAATAGAGACGAGGGGACCCAAGTGCGTTTAGAGGTCATTCGAAATGAAGATGGCATCTAAGTTCAATGTTAATTTGCTGCAATATGTGTGTGTCTGTGTGTGTGTGTGTGTGTTTGTGTATTCTCTCTGATATGCAGGGGCCATGATTAAAAGTGATCTAAGGCGCCATGTTCGTACAAAACAGACTAGGACAAGTGCCATGCTGGAATCCTTCCCAGGGATCTACAGAAAAAGGATGTGTATAACCTAGCAACCAGAGAAGAGCTCCCTGAAGAATGCGTTGATTGCTAGGCCCATGCCACGCTGGAACAGCCCCAAGTTCAACCAGGGCCACACACACTACCCCCCCCAACCCCCACCACAGACACAAGCACTCATGCACGCGCACACACGTGCGCACGCGCGAGCATAGGCGCGCGCACAGCTCCCGCATCCAACCCCCATTCCCGGAAACACTATTTTAGTAAATGTGTTTTTATTGGGCAGCTCACCACATGTTTGACCACACCGACTGAGTCATAATCAAAACAACAGTCGCCGATTTGCCTGCTCCAGAGCTACACAACAGGACTGAGGCCCTGAGTGGGGGGGGGGGGCTTTTTCAGTGCCAGACAAAAGAGGCTGGCAGACACTTGCTGTGTTGAACACCAAGTCATGGGTCTGTACAACCCCCCACGCCAAGACTGATTGGTTCATTTGGATTGGAGGATTTGGGGGATGGGACTGACCTGTGTTACAGACTTCTCTGGTTCTCTGGTCTCGTTATGGCTGCAGTACTCAGGCATCCACTGGACATGGTAACGACTCACCAGAGGGTCTGGGCGGAGAGGAGGAAGAAAGTGGAGGAAGAGGACGAATGTCAGCGATCTGGTGCCGACTCACTACAAAAGTTCCTGATGAATGTGACATTATCAGACATGGTCCTGTACATGCTTGTTTGAGAAAAATGATATTATCTTATTTGAAATAATCGGATAATAAATTATCTTATCTCATAATAAATTATCTTACAAAAAGAGCCATTCAGACAGTTTGTTTCACACTTTTCTTATCAGGTATTAGCACATTCTGTTGATACCTTGTCTGGTATGATGACTGAAAAACAACTTTTTTTACATTTCCTACTGCAGCTAATCTCAACATTACATTCATGTCAACATAAAATAAGAAAAGCTTTTTTCTGAGCATTTGACTAAATAACATCTCACCAGTAGTACAGGGACCACGTTTTAACGTCTACACTCAATGAAATGGATATCAACATACTACAGTAAGAATTCATTTGAACAAATACTTTCAAATATTTTGTGAATTTTGTGTTAAACCATGTCAACAACAGAACCTGACCCCCTTTAAAGGTCTAAAGTTACCAGCGCTGAATCATCACAAGCCCAAACACCAATTTGCTTTGTTGCAGAACAGTAGAGCTTCTTCTGTTAATCAGTGCTGTTTATGCTCCCATTGCCCCCTGTTATTTTACTGCAATTATTATCCATCCGACTGTGTGCGTTCCTATGTGAAATTATACTTCTACGATTAATAATTGAGTTATGCTGTGTTAGCCTTTGGCAGGGGCCTCAATTGCGGTCGGTAGATAAAAGGATGCCTTTGAAGGTTTCGACACGGATTTGGCGTGCTCAGCCTCCCAGCACTTTGGAAGCAGAAGAGAAGATTTACGGTGAAGCGGGAAATTGGGAGAAAATAAACAAGATATGCATAGCTGCAGCTGACAGAGACGGGAAGAGGTATGTAAAACCAGGGAAGGAACCTGGAAATCAGGTATAATCAGGCAGGGTTGGATGAGTCGTGGCTGTGAGCTAGCCCCCGAAGCCTGCCCGCCTGTCACACACTATCTCAGCCTCAGACCTGTTATCAGCAGCGTTGAGTTAACCTGTCCTCCAGCCTGGAGTTCAGAACACACACAGTCTGACTATGAGAAACCTGATCTTAGGCGTTCAGGGACCATGTCTCTCTCTGTCCAGGCCAACGGTCCACTTTCACCTGTATGAACCGTGTGGGCAGTGCCAGATTCAGAGCCATCCATCGTCAGCCCAGTTCCATACCCAGGCCGTGCCCGCGAAAAGACCACCCTGAATGTGGAGCGGGCCCAGAACTAACAGCCCAACACTCTGTGCTGAACATGTGCCCAACCCAATCACTTGGCTTCCAATCTGTACTAGGAGTTCACTCTCTCCCCCTCTATCTCTTGGATTGTCTCTCTCCCTGCCCTCACCCCTCTGCTTCACTCTTTCCTCTGTCTCTCTCTGTCTGTCTCTCTGTGTAATTCAGCAGAATGCCCCTCCATCAGAAGCACTCCTGGGCATTTCCTCTCCTTTCCTCAGCCAGGCCAGTCCGGGCATTCCTGCCTCCACTCTATGGAGTTTGGCTTGGGCGATGACACATATTAGCAACATAACATAGTCCAGCTAATAGAATTTGACAGGTTGTGCTTGGAGCGTGCCTTTCAAGTTTTCAATATTTCCACTCTGTTCTTCTTATGGGTTGGGGTACGGAGTCTATCTATGTTGTGGGATGAACTTATTAACCCTTTCACCTATTCTTGGTGTCTGTTTGAAGGGTGACATAAGGTCTTGTAAAACAAAATTGACAGTTCGAACAGTAAAATGGAGAAGTCATTAACTACAGCTGTCAATAATCTCCACCATTGGCCTCTCGTTCCCTGTGTTTATTGTTCTTCAGCTAACAGAACCTCAACACACACATCCAGATTTACACCCAGTCACCCTACGCTCTAAATACTCAAAGACACACTGTTTCATTTAGTTGGTCTACAATTTCCAATGGCATTTTTCCCCAGATTGAACTTAATTGAGAATCATTCATCTCCCAGCATTGATTAACATGAGGCAGGATGACTGATGGAGCATTACAGTAAGTTGTGATTACAGACGCGTATGGGCCAAGGCCCGCATACGGTACAAAAATATGCCACATACCTCCTCGGTTCTTCCAGTAAACACGGACCTGCAGCTGGCCATCCTGGTAGAAGGGTGTACCCACTTCCAGGGTGCCTGCAGGGCGCTTGCCCAAGGAGGAGCCCACTGGAATCATCACCTCCTCCTTCTTGTCTTTCTTCGACACTGGTTTAACGCATGAGCAAAAGAAAGGATTACATCTCTATAATCGTACAGCTTATTCAATAAATGCTAAAAAAGGTAGTTAAAAGCTTTATGCTGGGGAGGCTACGACTATTCACTGGGAGGTATTCACACCGATGTTTTAAAAATGGATGAAAAACGGCATCAGACCAAATGCTGATTCATCGGCTCACCGGAGACGTTCTGGGCGGTGGTGTTGAATTGGAGCGATGCCTTGGAGCTCTTCAGACGGACCTGACCCCAGTAGGTGACGGCCTGAAGCTCCACTGTGTAGCTACTGTTGGTGAGCAGCCCCTCCACGTCCACCCAGCTCTGGGCCTAAAACCACAAAGAGCCCCGGGGTCACACGGAGCCCACATCACAAGTCACCCGACCCCGTCGACTCAGAGCTCTGTCCCGGTCCAAACCCAGGTCAGCCCGGTCCTAGCCCGAGCCCAGTCTAAGGGCAAGGGAACCACCCTTCACCGGGAACACGTGTGCTAGACCAACATGGACAAGAGATAGTGCTAGTCAAGGGCAAAGGGGCCGTGAGGTTCGTGCGAGGGAGTCGTGTTATCGCCAGCCCCTGGGGTTTCATTACGTTGTGTTTAGGTCCAGGCATTCCTCCATCAGCATGGGCCTGATAGCCTTCAGTTATTGACCAGCGCTTGTTTTGACATTCCACCGTCAGCAGGTAGCTTTCCAAAACCCCGAGGTGCCAAAGTGGAAACCACTAATACATGTGTCAATAGATATCTGGTGTCACCCAGCGCTCTCACCTCCGCGCCACATCTGCAATGGGTTACCAACACTAATTCAGGATTTCTAAGCCAGAGCAAATGGCTTTATTCTTCAGAGAGACACTAAGCAATGTAGGCATTTGACGCTATTGCACTTACAACACTTCATTTGAAAAGGTAATTTATTGTTATCCAATCACTAGGTATTCACTTGGCTAGAGGTTTTTCCTCATGCTAGTGCTCAAAATAATATTTTAAAGTAGCTGGTTCCAGAGCTGAATGCTAAATAAATCTGCGGTCCATGTTAGAATAACATTGTTACTTTTTACTACCTGCGACATTAAGGGCCGGTTTATAATAGCAAAACCACTCCTAAGGATTATATGTCCAGGCACTCTGCGTTGCATTGTGCCTAAGGACACTCCGTAGCCATGGCATATTGACCATATACCACACCCCCCCGGACCTTACTGCTTAAATCCTTGAAAAATATGTGTTAAGAACACAACATTGTGACACTGCGTGATTTATCAAGCAGTAAATGAGGCACAAATGACACGTATGTTGTTTTCTTTTAAAGCTTGACCAAGCGTTGAAGCTTAATTTGTTTAAGAAAACAAAACAATAAAAATGACCAGTGGCACAGGGTGCTTTGTGAGCTGCAGCTTTAAGGGTTTATGTAAGCAAATGCAATCTGCACTGGGTTGCTGATTTGTTTTCCCACTGTGTGGCCTGCGGTTCCAATTTACAGAGCTGAGACTAGGGGAGTGTGGCTCAGGCAAAATGGGTCTGATTCAACCAGGCCCACCCAGGCCCCAGGGCCCCAACCCACTGACACTTCGCCCAGATGCGGGAAGAGAAAAGGGGACGCTTACCCCGTTGGTAATCTTCCTCCTCTTCTTCTTGGACGGCACCAGGGACTTGCCAGGGACGGTCCAGCTCCAGAACACTTTGTAGTGATGCACTGGGATGTCGGGCTCCTCGGGCAGGGTCCAGTTGAGACGGGCTGTCATCGTCCCCTCAGCGCCCATGGTCATGTTGGTGACGCGTAGGCTGTCCGGGCTGGGGGGGGCGGCGGGATCTGGCGAGAGACCGGGAACATCACACCGTCATGTCGTATGACTCACCACAGCGACGCTTCTCCCTCTGTCCTGCCCACCACCCACCCACCCACCCACCCGCCCAAAGGGACTGACTGAAGGGGATCATGTCAGTCGAACAGTGGAAGGACAGGCTGAGGAGAATCACGTCAGACACACATAGTAGGGACTATTGTTCCTCACTGGAAGACAGAGAAAATCGTGTCAGACCAGGAATAACGGCGCCAGAAAAGACCCTGAGATGTGACAGCCACGATGTCTTTGTGTTGGTAATTAGTGGCTGGTGATTCACGGACCAATTAGAGAAACAGAATTAACTAGGATTGATTGACATCCATTAAAAACAGCCCACTAAATGCACCACAGAAATGTGGTTATCCTCAACAAGTCAGACGTTTGGTTTAGCATGTGTATCCAGAATAGATTTGCCCCCAGTTGAGACAGCTTTGCGGTGCAGCCGAGGGGCCAGTGGGAGAGGGATCCGGACAGTGTGACAGTGTAAAGTAATTAGTCCACCACTGGCGGTCTGTCATGAAATGTTATGACAGGTGTCATGTCTATGACAGCATTACACAGGACATAGAACGTAGGTCGGGGGTCACCAAACACATGTTGGCTCAACCGTCACATTCTATCCCTCTTTCGCCCCACCTAGAAGGTGTGGGTGTGTGTGCACGCGTGTGAGTGTGTGTGCACGCGTGTGAGTGCGTGTGCACGCTTGTATGGACCAGTATGCAAATATGTGCTGTTTTTAGAGCTGGTTGAAGCCAACCAGATGGGGTCTGCCACAGTACTGCAAGCAGCTGCTGTGTGCAGTCAGTGGGTGAGGGCAGGTCAGTGGGTGAGGGCAGGTCAGTAGGTGAGGGCAGGTCAGTGGGTGAGGGCAGGTCAGTGGGTGAGGGCTGGTCAGTGGGTGAGGGCAGGTCAGTGTATGAGGGCAGGTCAGTGGGTGAGGGCAGGTCAGTGGGTGAGGGCAGGTCAGGCAAGATGAGGACCAGAAGTCAAACCAGAGGAAATTGGTCTTAATGAGAAAGTGGTTTCAAAGTGCAATTGGACGCATCATTTCAGAGCGAACCATAATGTTATGTGTGCTTTAAAAATAATCAGGGTTTTTTATTTTTACAAATTGCCCAGACCAAGTATGGGGCTGCAAAATTACAATCAGATGATCAGGGTTGAGCTGTGTAAATAACAATGGTATTACAGAATCAGTCGCTCATCAAGTTTGACAGCTCCCATCCATCCATCAGCATTGTGGGGCTGATGGGACTGACTGCAGGTCATTTTCCAGCCCTGCAGAACAACCCAGCTTCCACCTGGTGTCTGGTGATGTCACACAGCCCGTCAGAACACCCAGGGGACCACATGTTAAAATAGAAATGACAAGCAAGGTCACTCAGTAAGGTCCCTCTAAAGACATGCCAAGGGTTTAAGTCTTTGCAAAATGTTTGCGTTTTTGATTCCTTGGTGGGTCTCCAAGAGATCTTCTCACAGTCCATACACCATGGAAACAATTACTTCCTCGGCTTTTCATGGTAGGTTAGAGAAAACGCAGTCCCTGACTGAGAACACTTTACCCAAAGGCACGCTGGTAAAGCAAACAACGTGAGAACTCAGAAATAGGCCAAATCCTGTTTCACTTCAATCTGATCCAAGCGCAGTGCAGTTAGCCGCCACACAGACAAACCCACACATCCTATCTGCTCTACATCAGATCAAATCTAGACACAATATTACATTCATAAACCTGTAATCCACGGGAATTCCATAACAATTGGCTGGCTGCTTTAACAAATGCCATCTGCCGCTGCACTAAAGAGCCATTTAGAGTAATTCAACACGGGGAAGAAACGGTAGACAAATCACTAATCGGTATTACAGATCTGAAGCACCGAGCAGCCTACCTTACCTCATTCCCCCTGGAAGCCAGACACAACTTACATGCGTTTGAAACTTCCAATATCCTGCCTAATTCCTATTACGTACGGCTATTAAGAGGGAAAACCCTACTCTTTGAAGAGTTTTTGAAGAGTTACACGTAGAAAGGTCTTGCTGCAGTGCAATGTGGGAAAAAACCTGTTCTGTACAAACAGTGGTCTCTGATGACTCTGCGTGCTCTGTTCGGCGTCAGTGCAAATTAGAATTTCCATTTAGCTAAGTGGACAACTTCAGGGCGGACTGGCATAGGAATGCTTAGCAAATGCTAATCCGATTTAAGGTTCAGGTTTACTAGGTGGGGAAAAGGAAAATCAAAAGCTTAGATATGGTGTGATGGATTTTAAAGACACGGTGCCAAAACCGTTTAGCTATTTGCATGCAGTAAAGGCGCACATTATGGTGTGAATAATCTTTGAGTTTTACAGAACATGAACAGCATCATGTTTCTGCCTTGTGGGTTTTCTGCACTGCGGGAGTCTGAATTAATTTCAGGCAATGGGCACAGATACACAAACACGATATGCAGAAAACACTATTTGGAAATGCACATGTTCGAAAATAGGGAAATGGGAAGGTACCAAGAACAAACTAGGTTGTATGGGATTGTCCCAAACCCTCCAGCTGTTAGTAAAGGAGGGGATATGATGTCACACAGGAACTGCAGGGGCCACACACACACACACACACACACACACACACACACACAGACGTACCTCTGGAGGAGCGGAAGTGTTTGCTTGGGGCAGTAAAGCCTCGGGTCCCGTGCACATTGACAGCCGCCACTCTGAACTGGTACCATCTGCTGGCTCTGATGTCGGCCAGTTGGACGCGCTCCTCTGTAGTCTACAGGACAGATGGGAGAGAGCAGACCCGCAGGGGTGAAAGGTCACACTGGGTCACGGCTCGCGTGAGTGTTGATGCCATATCAGTCGTCTGTCTGTTTCCCAATGCCAAACTATCAAAGACACTGCAACACTAAGGAATGTTCTGAGAAGGAGCCCAGCGCCTCCACAGCTGTGTATTTAGTAGAGCCCTGAATTTCCCATGTCTATCTCTCTCTCAAGGAAAAATATACAGGTTGAATACTTTCCCATGCAAAACACATTAAATAATCCGTCCCCAATTAGTGATGCGCCTCAACAAAACGGACAATGGGATTTCTGAACAACTGAACAAAATTACTAAGGAATAACTAGGAAACTACAGGCAAGGTAGGTTCATCACAATGTACCGTGGTTAGGTACACGGCTGGAGCCTGGTGAGGCAAGCTGAGGTACCTGCGCCGCGGACTCCCACTCTGTGGCGTCATCTTCACTGGGGTGGATGCCATAGTTCCAGCGGCGCTGCACCACATACAGGACGGGCTCCACGGAGATGTTGAACTTAGAGGACCAGCGGATCTCCAGGCCTCCGGATGGCTGCTCCAGAAACACCAGCTCTTTCCTGGGCTTTAGCGGCGCTCCTGAGAACCCAAACATGACATCATCACTCCGAGACAGATTTTGAGGAGATAGGACAGTCATTATGAGACCAGGAGAGAGGACATCTCTGTGAGACACTGACAGTGATTTGATAAGGGGGTAGTTTAGTGTTAACACATTAAGTCAACACACAGCTGCTAAATCTCACGTCCCCTTCTCTCCGCCCCCAATGTGGGCATTCCAGCACGCCTCCGCCAGTCGCACGTGTCCCAAAGCTGACGGTGTAAAAATGATCAAGGGTGGAGGGGCTAATTGGATCCTCCATTTTTAAATTGCTTCACACAAGTGTGTCCGGACATTGAAGGGGTTTATTGATCCCCACACCCCACTATGGAAGTAACCCTCTTTGGTTTCATTAGCAACACGTGACAACGGAGGACACTGCAAGCCAGTGCTGGTTTCAGATTCATGCTAAATCCCATAAGGACCCCTCCCCCGCCCCCACTCTTTCCCCGGCACGCCATTTGTTCAAGTTTCCCAAAACTGAGACAGTGATCAAGGGTATAGGGGCTAATTAAGCCCTCCAGTGGCCCCTTCCAGTGAGTGTGCCATGGTGCAGTCTCCATGAACTGAGAGTCCCATGAGTCACCATGTTATTTTTATCTTTTCAATTTCACAAATAAAAATGTATTGGCGTGCCTAATTATATGGCACGTGCACTGGCTTACATCTGATTTGGAGACTTGACACGTATAAAACAAAATACCTCCCAAATTACTTGTTAACGAGGTATACAAATTAGAATTTTGAGTTTCATTAATTAACAGTGAACCACAAATTGCATCATTCAAGTCATGAGTGTGTCCCAAAGTTGATTAAAACCCCTAGTTTATTAAACCCCTAGCCACTCCTTGGAAGTCACCCTCTGATTTTCGTCAACATGTCACTACAAAGGGAACTCCAAGCAAGTGGTCAGGGCATTGGGTCCGGATTGGAATTCAAAGTTACACTACCATGGTCCACGTTCACACTCCATTTCCATGTCGCAGAATTTACTGGCCTTTGTAAGCATAGCCGGTTAACGCAATTAAGGGAAGGTCAGTATCCCGGCTTGGAGAACTGAGAGGCTGCTGGTTTGTTTGGAGGCAATGAACTGTATTGTTTGTTTGGAGGCAATGAACTGTATTGTTTGTTTGGAGGCCTTTTGAATTGTATGGTTTTGAGTTGTGGCATGCCTGTTTGTCTTTTTCCCCATTTAGTCGTTTTTGCAATCATCTGAACAACTAATAATTTGCTTGGACTGGGGTATGCAGACGGAGCCGGCCCTGGCAATGCTGACGTTTCCTGGGTACATTTAAACCTGGCCACACTCAATTCACACATGTGTCAGATTAGGTCGCCGACCACCAAGCTGGGCCTAAGACCCCCACACATATGAACAATGATTCTGGTGGATGGAGAGAATGTGTTTCACCAGGTGTCCCTTCAGGCCGGAGGACGCAGCTGGTTAGTTTTTGTGGGTAAGAAAGCAGGAGTTCACGTGATCTCATCATGTCAAAACATATTTGCAAAAGTGGAGTCACACGCACACTTGCACACACACAGACAGACACACACACCCACACACACACACTCCGTTTGCTTCATTGTTCCTCACACTGTACCTATTCAAAATCCATCAATTTGCCCATGTGCAATAAATTAGATTTATTAAGTGCACTGTGAGAAAACTCAAAGAGGAGCCATGACACAATAACTCTCTCCTGTAGGATTTACTGCAGCTGAGATGTACTGAGTTGTTGATTGAGCAGCAGGCTGAGTGTTAATGAGATGGAGATTGGAAACGCACCGTTCAGGAGTACAGAAGAACACAGAATAAATCCCCACACCTCTCTATAAATCAGCTGCTGCTGTCACACACTTACCCAAGACCCTTTGCGCTCTATTCGAGGAGCGCTAGCACTGAGATCTGCTCTGCAATCATGTAATGCAAAGTGTAAACACACACTCAGGATAAGACAAAACAACGGATCACAACGTGCTCTAAATAGAGTTGGATAGCATCGGCATGCTGCTTGAACTGGTTACATCTCCATTGAGCCTTTTCGAGTCTTTAATGTGATTGATTGATGCCCATAAAATGGCGGGTGGGAGATGGGGGCGGGCCCCGACACATATGGAGTCGGGCTTGTGTCTCCTAGATAGATTTCTCTACACAGAGGAACAGCTGTGTGCCATTGTACTGTGGTTTCACAGCTCCAGTGTGTGTGTGTGTGTGTGTGTGTG
>JACXGI010006708.1:0-16332 GCA_016801175.1 Esox masquinongy
TGCACATTTTATTTGCAAAAATGTTTTTTTGGGGGGGGGGGGGGGGTAACTTAAATGAAGGAATGTCTTGTTTTAATAATACTGGCATTTTGTGTTACTATTTTTACTTTGAGTTACTATAATGAAATCGGAGCATTAAAAGGATATTTAAGGATTTGGGATAATTTCCTACTTACCCAGCGTCAGATTAATTAATGGATACCATTATTTCGTATGTCTCCCTGTGCAGTTTGAAGAACGTTTACAGGAGAATATGGTTAGCTTAGCACAATTGCTGGAAGTCTTCCTTGGGTACATTTAGGTCTTTGAAGGACTTATCCTCCTAGACCTCTTAAAAGACAAAAAGTCAGCTCAAGGGGTTAGCCTAGTTTCTTGGTTAAGTGTACCACATATTTGGTCTTCTAATATTGTGCCTGTTCAGAAAATGTTACTTTTCTACCAAATCTCTACAGAAATACTTTCATGTAAATGGGAAGTCCAGTCAGTCTAATTTTACAGTAAATCTGCATGAGTAGTTACCAGTGAACAGAAAACCCACAGGAAACTAGTCACCTGGGTATGAGTCACATTTTCTCCCATGACCCCAATGACAAATTTCAGTGGCTGGTTACGTTTTTATAATGTAGATCGAGCACATTAAATATTAATTATATAAACATTGTCTATGCTATTATCTACATTTGCGCCATTACCCATTAGGGTTCTACGCTACAGTGTTTCTTAACGGGCTTTGTTTAACCAAGTAACGGGCCATACGCTAAAGCAAAAACCGTTAACATTTAAACCCATTCTCAGCTCATGGACACTCCCAACATATGACTTGGAATGTATGAATTAGTAAACAAGATTTATGGCACATGGGTTATATACAATCAAAAAATGCACAACGCAATGTTTATTGTTACTGTAGTACTCGTCAATGTCTGAGATTGCAGCAAATTATCAATCGTCAATTAAATCGACCGAACACGCTGGACACTGGGCCCTCCTGCCGGGCAGTGGAGAGCTGCTTGGGCTGCTGCCAGCTTGTGAATGCATGGCTGTTTGTAATGTCCCCTTTGTAGTGGCAAGTCCTTGGTGATGATTAGACTGAGAACACGGCGTCTTGCTTTTTCGACTGCTGTAAACACGTTTGGAGAATTTCCGAACCTTACGGAACGAAGTCCTTCTCAGGAGGATGTAGATCCAAGGGTCAAGGATGGCGTTGACCGCGGCAATCCGAATAGCCGCCAGATCGGCATGGGAATTCTCTGTCTGTGTTATCTGGTTAGCAAATACGCGTACCTAAAACAGGATAATAAGAAATGTCAGGTTTAGGCTTACCGCTTCCCTTGCAAACTAAACGAAAATATCAAACGAAGACAAGACGCGTCTTACCACTAGCGGCGCGGAGCAACCTAACACCACAACGGAGGTCACCATGAGCACGGTCATCATTTGCGCTTCTACGTCGGAGGAAAGTGCAGTCCAACGCGCCCGTGTGCTGCCTCTTGTAACGGGATTTTGGACTTTCCTGCGACGCATTATCAATAGAGTGCCACAAACTGCAAAGTTTAGGATTATCGTCATCAGTATCAGCAGAAAACTCACACTGGCATATAAAAACGAATATACGGCCGGCAAGAGCTCATTAGCCCTCCAGTTGATGAAACACCAGGTTTGGGAGGGTTGACACGTGCTTTCAGACATGCCCATCACCGGTAGACAGCAAAACACAATGTTGCTAAAATAAATACAAAACAAACACTTGCGAGCGAAATGCTTGTCAATTCCACACCTTTGGTATGTGTAAGGGCAGCAAATAGCGAGGTAGCGCTCTCCAGACATCGCGAATATAATACTTAGTCCAGCCACTCCAAAGAACAGCAACAAAAAAGAATGGAATTCACAAAGATTACGGTCATCCAGCACATTTCTGTCGAGGTAAGTGGCTATAGTGATTGGGCTGGCCAGACATGTCCCAAGAAGATCCGTGACAGCCAAACCGCAAACTAGGGCGAAGAACGCGGACGATTTGCGCCCTTGTTTAGATCCAGAAAGAGCTGCTATTGCTGTTATATTTCCTATCACCCCCCCTGCGAACATTAACACAGGTACAGCCATTGCTGCAGCTGACTTTTCAGACACATTGTGTGAAGGGAAATTACGCGTATCGTTCATGGTTTTCGTTCAAAAATAAGGCTTTCCAGTGTGCGGGACGACCTTCCTTTTTAATTCTCCGATCGTCACCAAAGTCCATTCAAATTCAAGTACATTTTGCCAAATATGTAATGTTTTCTGTTGTAAAATCCATATTTCATGTCTGCTGACGCTCAATAGAATAAATGGCATGCAACCACCCCAAGAGCCCGCTGATGGACACCTGAATATGAACTCTTGACGCACAGCAAGTTGGTCCAAATGTATCATACCCAGTAGGGCATCTGTGTTGATATTAACTTCTCTACAGCAAAATACAGACGGCGGATGGAATGTATCGCAAGAACGAACACCATCTTTTTATGTCCTATCAATTGTCGCCAACGTCACCAAACGTGCGTAATCTCCGCTGGAACCGGTGTGGGCCGAAAACCGACCCCTGCCAGAATCGTACCTCCCTTCGCGTGGAAGCGCACATTGTTCTACATTGCTGCGACTTGAACTAATATACACTAATATACTAGAAAAAATAAACTGCACACATCACGAACGAGAATGATTCCCCCCGAACAAACATCGATTTTATTCATTAAGAAATGCAGAAACCGTTGTAATTTTCACTGTTGTATTTAAGGACACCAATAAAGTATTGATGCTACTTACATCAGTGAAAACGCATTAACAACGGAGTGAAGGGCAACATCACGACAAGCAAGCAAGTCGCAGCAATGAACAATAAAGTGTGCGCGTTCACGCGCGAGTGGGTACCATTCTCACCTGTTAGTGAGATAGTCGGGTGAAAAAAATCCTTCATCCTTAACCGGAAATAGCATCATGAGGCTGTTGACATTTTGTACCCAAAATAAGATTTTGAACAAAACATTGAAAAAGCGTTCTATAGGATTTTGTGTGACAGCAATTTGGCTCGTAAAAAAACGTCAATTGAATTGTTTTCTTGGCTTTAACCAAACCATGTCATCACTTTCACATTGTCTAAATACCTTGAAGTGTAATAAACTATCCATTACAACCACAAACTCTATGTCTCCCGCAGCTTAGTTTGTCATGGTCGTTCCCAAAGAACACGAACACCGTGTACACAAAGCCCAGCTGCGCACCTCTACCAAATATGACTGTAAATGGTTGTGAAGTGACACCTATGATGGAAAGAGAAAAAGTAAACAATGCCAGTGCACTTAGTGGAGTCTCCCCCACCCCTCCATTACTGGACGGCTCCTCTTGTTTATAGATGGGGGCCCATGACAAAGGCGGAATGTCTTAAACACTTAGGACAGAACACAACACCTCTGAGAGGGATAGCTTTCCTGGCGCACAACCGACTTTGTTTAATGACAACAAATCTACTCCTATATACAGTTTATATCAGAAATACACAGAACCAGCTGGCCTAGGCATATCACTCAACGCCTTTAGTACTGCTCAGCCTACTAACAGGGCACGTTTAACGACAAGCGATGGATGTGAATACTGGATGCAATAATGTGGGTCGATCTGAATCTTCCTCAGTCCTGATCTGCGTTAGGACTGCAAGGCTATTTGTAATTTTACTAAAGTTACCAATATCTTCAGTAATATCCGTAATTCAATCAATCAATTAAAGGAACATTTTTAAAGCCCACTTTACACCAGCAGTTGATGCAAGGTTCCTTTACAGATACCCAGCCTGAAACCCCAAAGAGCAACAATTCACAGAAAACATATGTCCATGTTCTAAAAAATGAGTAATTTATATAAAACATAAAACGTTTTTATATATTAAAGTTTGCTTATTAAAGTCTGTGTTGTATTGTCTAGGGATTTCTAGATAGATTATGTGGTTCGATAGAAAATAGCCAAAGAAAAAAACATGATCAATATTAGCCTCATTTTGAAATGCTTTTGAAAGAATTGACTTTCTCAACTGCCATCAATTTGAAACCAATACATTGACAATAAACACAAATTGACTGAATGAAAGTGTTAAAAAGAAGTTAATAAAAGATTACTGAGACTCTCAGTGAAAAGATTTCATACTGAGACCCTCATCAAACACTAATTATACTTAACACTAATTCACTTGATGATTGTTTAGGCTATTCAGGATAATATTTTATCGATTTTACAGAAAAAATGTCTGTGTAAAAAATCGTAGTTCATTATTTCATATTTTACTTGTAATAATGGGTAACTTTGATCTATTATTGCCCCAGTACTGCAGGGGAGTGCCTCAGAGAAAGATGTCTTACTGGCAAAGAAATGGTCTGGTCAAGTGAAAGGGAACTCTGGTCTGCCTATCGTCCTGTTCTGATGTCTCCCTCTGGGGCAAAAATCAGACCAAAGTTGCGCTCCCACACAACTCCAAAAAATTTTTCAACCGTATCTCTCTGTTCCTGTAATTTCTCACATCATCACACATAGCGTCTGTGCCTGTACACTGGTTTGTTTTACGCTGTCAACGTGCGGTCGACAGGGTATCAAAACAGAAGTGAAGACTAACAACACACAGCAACACTTTTAGCTGTTGCGGAAATTAAACCACTTTTCCCACAAACCTCAAGCCAATCACCAGTGTGTCACCAGTGGGAGCAGAGTTCACCCCATTGCTTCACCTCTTCACCTCTTCACCTCTTCCTCTCTGGAGGCAGTTTTAAGTGCGATGCTCTGCAGATGGATTTGATTGTTTTGTCATTCTTATGTGGGTGGCTGTGTACGGTATAGCATTTCAATCCTTCGGTATTAGAACGTTAAAACAAAATGCCTTTTGACAGTGGTGGTCATCATATGTGTGAGGAAAGATTACGGATGTCAGTCAGGCACTTCTTCTGTCAACAAATTCAACGCTGCTGAATTAAACACAGCCACGCTCCTGACTACTTTCAGCTTGGGTTCCCCTATTTTGGTATTTTTCACAGAAAATTACTTTTTCGCATTGAAAATGGCTATTTTTCCAAAATTTTATGAAATTGCTTTAGCCGGGGTGGGGGGGGAATCAATGTCACCCTCTGATGCTGCAGTCGTTCTAGCTTGACCCTGCCCTCCCTGAGTGAGAGAGTTGCGTGCGTACGAAGAACAATAACTTCAAGAGATTTATGAACTCAGCCATATCATTGATATTTACTGTTGTTCCCCTTTAGATTAGACTAGATTCAACTTTATGCTGAAGTGATGGTAAAGGGATGCTGAAGTGATGGTAAAGGGATGCTGAAGTGATGGTAAAGGGATGCTAAACGAATACCCAAGAAGAAATCTTTCACTTTTGCAAAAAGCAGCGTAAGCAGTGTAACACAATATTAACTTCTAACACATTATGCATTAACCTTGTCACAAGGCTAATAGTGCTGAACGAGTTTTAAAAGGACGGGTATATAACAGATGAACTTGTGAATGCCTTTGTTGAGAAACATTCAGTGTTTGCTAGCCTTGCACAAGACTTGGCATTAATTACCTAGAATTGCTCAGAGAAGCAGAAGTCATGCATTTCCTGAGGCATATTAACATACCACCACACCCTTTGGAAAGGAAGCTGGTCTCTCAGTTCTAAATTCCAAGTAAAGGTTTAATTTTTACAGTCTTTGGTATGATTCGGTTAGGGATGGCAAAGCAGACCTTTCAATCTCATGTAGACACTAACCACAAGCCACCGACTTGGTTATTGAGAAACATTGGGATCGATCTTATTAATCATTGAGATGTCACATTTTGTGTATTGAAACACCCTTATTTGTGCATTTTGGTAAAATCAATTGTACAGGGTCCATTTGAATCCAAATGGGCTAATCTTGATCTTATTGGATTGTTCCCAGATCCAAGGAAATTCTCAGATTCTAAGGAGATTGCAATGTTACTGAATACAAGTGTAAAGCCAGTAATATCCTCAGGTCAACTCATTCACTCTGCCAGATACACTTCACTTTAAATTGGTTTCCAATGTTTGTTTGTTTTTCTCTTTCATTTTGGAGAGATTTTCAAAAAGCACTAAGTAAACTCCATCTAAGCTTTCTTTATACTTTAAGATTCAACAAACTGACATTGCAAGATTAACATTTTTTATGGTAATTCCACTTATGTATGGTTTTTGTTTTAAGACTTCCTGTACAACAAAAAGAAGATAAAAACTCCTCATGGGGTGACATTAATGATATCACTTGAAATTGCATGGTGTAGTGTCTATGGGAAGTGAGATTATTTTTAATACCTCATTCAGGGTTGCTTGGTGAAAATGTCTCTCTTCCATTTGATAACACAGAATTTTAACTGGTAACAATAAATTGTGCATCAAAATGTGTTGAACAGATCAAGGAAGGACACATTAACAGATCTTAGTTCTTTTTGCTGAGCTGTCGCTATCTTGTTATTGAGGTCGAGGTGCCAAGCCGGAAGTGGAAAAATGTTTCTCTGAATAAACATAACCATCTTAACCTTAAAAGAGCAAATTGAAGTTATTGAAAATGTTTGGGCCTCTAAATGATATACATCTATTGATTCTTGAAGAATATAACTTATAAATGCCTAAAACGCTTAGTTCAACTGTTTTCGCCAAACAGAACCCAAAACATCCACTTGTTTTACTCTACTTTTTGTGAATATGGGGTCAACTTCTGATTCCTGCTTTAACCAAACCCCTATTCTGATGCACAACCATAACTTTAGTTAATGCTATATATGCTACACATCAGTACAATTGTCGCTGAATCTATTCCCCTGGGTTTTCAACTGGCTACCTGCCAGTTTTAATCTATGTAGCATGTGGTAACATTGTCACGTTGCTACACCAGTTTAACATTTATTAGCTTTTGGTTGTTTCTTTTTTATTATTGATATCATTATCATCTTTTATATTAGGCTGTCGACAGGAATCAACAGTAGCAACTCTGTTGACGAATTCCCAAGTTTGTATTTTTTAATATAAGCTGATGTTAATATATCACTAGAGAGCCATTTCCTGACCTTTGGCTCCAAGACATTTCACACTGCTTTGAAGCTCGAGTTGAGGCAAAGAGTAGACAGGAGTGACATATTCAACAGGTGAGTTGTATGTCTTGCTCAAGGCTTGAACATGAAAATGATTTACATTGTTACATTATTCATTCAAAATTTTGCGTGTAACATTTGTTAACGGCATGTAACAAATTTTGAATAAATAGTTATTAGCAGAACTATATACTTTCTGCAGTGCAGGTTTTCCTCTGAAAATGCACCAGTGTGACCTGTAAGCAGATTGAGCTTACCATGCTAGTGATGTCTCTATTCCCATTAGATTGGTAAACAGTAGCGAGCAGCTCATCATGATGGAGACGGACCAAGAGCCTGGCAAGGCAGCTGCAAGCTGTCCAGCAGCAAGCCAAAGTCCTATCAAGACTGGCTGGCTGTCCCCCAGCAAGAGAGGTGAGCCTGGGTCCCATCTACAGTACCACTGCCGAAATTAGTTTATTGTTTACCCTGGAAAGTCGTTTACCAGAGGAAATACTCCGTAAGTTGTTTTCTCAAAATAAATAAACTACTGGTCTTTTGAGGGTCTCTATCTGGGGCACAGATTAAAATTGGCTCCAAACTAAATCAGTGAGTTTGAGAAACTGACGCTGAACTTCTTAAAATTAGGGCTGCAAAGTAACTTTACATTTTTTGGTCAATAACTGAAAAGTAACCTAAAATTTACAGGTTTTGCAGATATCCTGTTTTTAATACTCTCAGAGTCCGTGAAGAATAAATAACAGATAACCAAGAATCCTCCAACAACATGTCTTTTTGGGGGAGGTTATGCTTTTTTCTGAAACCTTAGAGGAAATGGGAAAGACAGTGGTGGGAGTGTGCTGAAAAGAAATTCATTCACAGCCTTTGTTGCTCATCTTTACAAAGGGTGCCAGTTATTCTGGAGGGCCATGGAGGCGTGTGATATGGAGAAATTCTGCATGAATGAATAGTCTCAGTTACCTTGCTATGTGTTCTCCCTCCTCATCAAACATTATCGGAGAGGATTCAGTGCTGTTATCTTGGCAAGAGCGCGGTCGACGGCGTAGGTTTGTATTGTATATTGGGGGAGTCAGGGTCAATGGATCCCAGGATTTTCACTCTTTTCCAGGGGGGTCACACTGACCTGTCTGGTGTATGGGGGCGGGGTCATGACCCCCGCCCCCCCTAATTCCCCACCCCTGGGCACCGTACACTAAGTATTCTATGGCGGGGTGCAAAAATTGTGACATTTTTATGTGAAAGTTTATCTTAAGACAGCTAGACAGGACAACCGTAGTGTGTATTACAGTAGTAGTATGAAATCTTTCCTCAAAGCAGATATTTTAAGCAAAGTCAGTGCTAGAGAAGACTAAGCTATACTGGGGAATAAGACTGGGATGTCTTCTTTGAGATACTCTTTTAAGATGTATCTTTGATTGATGCTGTTTTTCTAAGGATTACATGTTACATTTTCTAGATTACTGAGTCATAAAATATACTGTAAATGTAAAATGTATCACCAGCAGTAACGGGGCTTAAATGTCTTACATAATTTCATTGATGCTGTTAAAAATCCAACCTTTGTCCGAAATCCACTGTAGCACCCGTAAACAGACAACTGCCATTCCAGGAAACATGATAATAAAACACTGATGACCAGGCCACACGATTCAGCTCGTAACTCTCTGTTTGATTAGCCATATTCCCACAGCACTGACCACAACATCACGGATGTCTTGTTGGGTTGTCCCTTGACCGTGTGGTCAGGTCGCCTCAGTCATGTCTAACATATTCCCAATTTTCTCAGGATCCTCTGTGACCAACCCGCCATGTGATGTGACTTGTCGTTTCCAAGGGGACGGGGTTCGCTACAAGGCCAAGTTGATTGGCATGGACTTTGTCCCAGCGGCCCAGGGAGAAAAGATATGTTTGGACTCCATGATGAAACTCAAGGTAGAGCAACTTGTGGGAAAGTGTCCCCTCTCCAAATTACTTCCCTTGTCAAGATGAGGCCCCATCTTGTAATATTCGATGTGTCATCAATCTTTACTCACAAGTGAATAGAATAACAGGCCGGGATCATACGGGTCAAGTTGTGTCTCAGACGTTTCCTAAAAAAGATTTTCATGTCATCCTTTGGAATGTGTCATGGGAGAACACTGCGAGTTTAGACTTAGTAACTCAGATTTAGAGAAACTGACTGAAGGAACTATCATGAATGACTCTGGCCATGTGCATCAGTTGGAATGATCTGTACATGGAACAAGCTCAGCTGAGCGTTTGGCTTATTCTCAGTTGTGGCATGTGTGTGCGTGTGCGTGTGTTTGTGTGCGTGTCTGCACTTTGTAAGAATTTAGCCTGTCATATAATGTTTAAGATATTAATAAAGTACCTGGTCGAGGCAAGGGAGAGATAAATTCAATTATTTATTGAAATTCGCAGCAATATTGTCTCTGTAGTTGTTACCAGTATCATCTCAGCTCATCAGATCAATACTCTCACGTTAAATACATGATAGGCATGGCTACCTAAAACAATGCATTCATTCTACAGCACAGAGGGCCACTATCATGACAACCCTCAAGCACAGTGGCCGTTCACATGGTCACAAGCCTCGACAGACAGTGACTTTCTAAGATCGTGATTTCCAGACAATGTCCAAAACCCAGAAGGAATCTTGTCCTTAACTTTTCTACATGAGATCAATTGTAAGAAAGCCCACATTCAGAGAATAATAATACAATCATATTACAACGCAGTCATGCATGTGCACGTGAACAGGGTCAGGAGGTGGCAACCAGGAAACAGGGACGGCATAAGCAGAGGGTGTGGCTAAACGTGTCTGCTGCCGCAGTGAAGATTTTGGACGAGAGGACTGGGGTAAGTCAGGTCTACTATTGCAAGAACCCGTATTCTGTCATCCAGGCTGCCGTGTGTACGGTGAGGGAAAAAAGGGTATTTGATCCCCTGATTTTGTACGTTTGCCCACTGACAAAGAAATGATCAGTCTATAATTTTAATGGTAGGTTTATTTGAACAGTGAGAGACAGAATAACAACAAAAAAATCCAGAAAAAAACGCATGTCAAAAATGTTATAAATCAATTTGCATTTTAACGAGTGAAATAAGTATTCGACCCCTCTGCAAAACATGACTTAGTACTTGGTTGTAAAACCCTTGTTGGCAATCACAGAGGTCAGACGTTTCTTGTAGTTGGCCTCCAGGTTTGCACACATCTCAGGAGGGATTTTGTACCTGAATTAAAATTATAGACTGATCATTTCTTTGTCAGTGGGCAAATGTACAAAATCAGCAGGGGATCAAATACTTTTTTCCCTCACTGTAATTAAAACGTGCTTCAGCGTGGTCTTTATCAGGTCAGGAATCATATTGCAGCCACGGAAAACAAACCTAAATATCTTGCATTTTATGTTAGGTGATGATTCACTTCCTGTATAAGAGATACATATTTTAACTAGATCATTGAAAATGTTGCTTGTATAAAAAGGCTTTTACAGGTTATGTTTGGTCAAGATATTTTGTCTTATTTTGAAATTCAGACGGAAAACCACTGGCCTCAAGATGTTACCTCAAGTGTGACACAATTCCCACCCATGGTTTTCCCCTCACCGCAGAACTGTCATGGCTGCCTCGCAGGGCCCCACAGATGATAGGATGGCTCTGACTGATGGGAACTCTCTGTCCAGGGCCAGGCCACATCTATCCAGATAAACTGAAAGGATGTAGGGGGACTTAAATGTCTCTCTTGGTCAAGCCAATAATAAGCAGGCCATAAATACGTATATCCTTTCAGATTATATTATTGAGAAATATGATTGTGGGAAGATATTTATTTATATAATATCTGGATTATGGTCTTAGTACGTATTACTTTAGATAACTGGATGATGCTTTGGGCAACTTTATATTATTGAGTATTTTAAGGTTCTTAAAGGAATTGATTATTTTTCAATTTTATAATTTCATACATCATGAAACGCAGGTCGTGAGAGAAAACAGACTTTTGCTATTTAATATAGAATGACGCTTTGGGGAGTTGTGGTCCAGTGGAAACACTCCTGGACCAGTGAAAACACTCCTGGACCAGTGGAAACACTCCTGGTCCAGTGGAAACACTCCTGGACCAGTGGAAACACTCCTGGTCCAGTGGAAACACTCCGGGTCCAGTGAAAACACTCCGGGTCCAGTGGAAACACTCCTGGTCAAGTGGAAACACTCCTGAACCAGTGAAAACACTACTGGCTCCATATACATAATGCAGCTCCCTTTTGGAGACCAGCGTTCAGTCTTTTTCCTGCTCCCTTTCAACTTTGTCCCCCTTCACCTATCTTCCAGTCCTTATAGACTCTCTGTTGAGAAAAGATGAAAAAACATGTGAGGTGAGTGACTATTCACTCTCCTTCATAAAAATAAAATAAATGCTGGCCTTTTACTTTTAGGACAACAGAGGGCGCTATGGGTACACTAACCTCTGCCTCATTCACAAGGTGACTACCACTGTCACCAAGACCCGCTGTCTAGTTCCCGACTACGAAATGTTTACATCGCTCACTGTCCGGTTGCTACATTTACTGTCCTCTCATTGTGTTCACCATACAGCTTGTGATACATTCCCATGAATCTGGGAACATACACTCCCTGACAAAGGACGAGTCCGACCCTAGAGCCCTATCCTACATCTATAATGATGAAGGCACCTACGTTCTGTTCTACATCAAGATGGCCAATTTGGTAAGGGACCCAGAGAGGATTTCTATTTGCAACCGACAGATATCTTGTTAGTGCACCATATCAATGCTGACTAGCACGCCTGCTTTCCATGGGACAGAACAGACCATAATTAAATAGTTTCAGAAGTTACAGATACTTCACGTTCAGAAGTGTATCTGATCTGCATAAACAGTGCCAGCAGTTATTCTTTTTCCGCCCACAACCCTGTGTGTAATCCAGTCTATAACTGACTCCTGTTTTCTTATGGAACAGGCAGACCCTGTTCTTGATGACATCAAAGAAGTCTGCCAAAGCTCAATAACACAAGGGGACCAAATCACCGAAGTCAATAAACCATTAGCAGTAAGGATGAGGCAACAGTAAAGCACTTCTTCCCAATGATTTTTTTTGCATTGGCAATTCTGATTCTGCCCATTTTAGGGATGTTCAGGTGTACTGAGCATACATGTGGAGAGGTTATTACAGTCTTGTGGTCTTTTGATAGCAATCCCTCGCTTGTCAATATTGTTTTCTCTAGAGTTCTTCTGCCTTACTGCTACTTGATGAGAAGATTGCTTCTCCTAAGGTGAGGTTTTTTATTGCAGACTAAAGAATTCAAGATGCTGTACATTTTCTCAACTGCCTACATGAGACTGAGATTATTTTTGGACATTGTTAACTTCTCTTTTCAAGGCCCTTGATGATATGGACCTGTTCAGTCCAATTCCTACCTCTCCATCAGACCAACAACAGCAGGTAATGGACACATCTAATGCTCACGATCAACTGAACTTCACAAGGATTTTTAAACGGAAGGCGTTTGCCAAACCAACCAGTTGTCGACTTGCTGCCGGGGTCAAACTTTGAACAACGATGACAGAACGCGTGTCTCCCTGTGCTTTGTGCCCACAGATCTCATCCAAGGATGAGTTGAAGGACATATTCTCCGTCAGCAGTCAAAATCCTTACATGAATCAACCAGGTGTGCATCATTGAAATAATAAAAGTCCAACATCGTTGACATTGTGATATGGTCTCATTTTAACTCTTGACTCGGAAAGGATTTAGGTTGAGTATCTATCTAGACCACCATCACCGATAACACAACATTAGACTCCAATTCTATTTTTCACATCTGGGAAGTTGTGTTAGCACTGTTAGCACTGTCAGTACTGTTAGCACTGATAGCACTGTTAGTACTGTTAGCACTGATAGCACTGTTAGTACTGTTAGCACTGTTAGCAATGCTAGGAGTCTGTTCTGACATTTCTAACAGACATGCTGATTTCCTCAAGGACCTCTACTGTTTCCCACAAGGACCTCCACTGTTTCCCTCAGGGACCTCCACTGTTTCCCTCAAGGATCTCCACTGTCTCCATCAGCTCCTCAGAAATGCCTCACCCTCCCTGGTCTGCCAGTCGCCGTGACACCGTTCACCACACCCGTCTCCATACCGTGGGGCCAGCAGGGGCCCCGGCCAACCCTCTTGCCCAGTTCCAATGGCCCCAGGGGGGCCCCAGCCGCCTGGCCTTCCCAGCCTGGTATGATGGGATGGACCAGTGGACCGGGTAGCACGATGCCAAATGGAGCCCCCGCCATGGGAGTAATCTCCCAACCTGGGAGGATGTGGGGACAGAACACACTGAGTTCTCCCATCTCTTCTGCCCCCGCCTACACATCCTATGGGACAGAGGGACACCAGCAGCCAGTCTCTCCAACCAGCTACATGTCCTACGGGACAGAAGGACACCAGCAGCCAGTCTCTCCAACCAGCTACATGTCCTACGGGACAGAAGGACACCAGCAGCCAGTCTCTCCAACCAGCTACAGCAAGCCAGCCCAGCGATAAACAAGGCTGGGTCAATTAAATGTTGTTGTCTTCATGTCTGAATGCTTGACATTGTTTTCCATTACCAGTGCATTTGCCTAATAGCGTGTAGGTAAAAATCTTTTAATGAAGTACAGTTTCACATTTTGATTAATGATATTGCTGTTAATTTGTGAGTTTCAGCGAAAAGCTGTTTGTTCAGTAGTCTTTACTATTTGTTGAGACTGAACCATTTAGCTGAATAAGTAAGTTAAGTAAGTATTTCAAATCAATGGATGTAATTAATGAGGCATCTTACAGTGTGTAGTTTGTTTTCAAAGTAAGAGAATGAAAATTTTGAAAAACACAACTTGAAGTATATTTTGTCTATTTAAGCAAGATTAACTGGTTGTCTGTTTGATTTCCAAAAAGGATTTCCATGCATGCTACAAATCTTACAAATAAGGTTGAGTCTTAAATTATGCTTGTGTAATTTCAAATCCTGTAAAAAAGTGTAATAAACATACACATTTCTCATCATCATTTTGGATTAAATGGATACTGTTGATGATCACATTTTCAAATGTTTTGCAATTTAAAAAAAACTGTTATGGACTCCATACATAAAATTGCATAATCTAACACATAATCAGTGGCTGAGTGGCTAAGATTGTGGTACAAAACTAAACTAAAGTGGTTATTATTCACATTTATGTGGATAATGTTTTGTTAGGGAAATTATTTGTGGCAGTGAGGGAAAGTTTTGAAGGGTGAGGGTGTATGTCGATTGGTCCTCAGTGATACACACAACTCTTCTAGTAGACTTTCTGTCAACCACCACCTATTTCCTGATTTTTCATTGGGGAAATTCACTGAGTAACAGAGAGCAAAGAGTTGTGCAGCATCTTTGAATGGCACCCAAAATACCAGTTCAGCATGGACAACATTATCATCTAAGTTAAACAGACTTTACACGGAAAAGAGATGGTAAGGAATAATTTAATATTGATTTTACTATGCGGACAAACATGAACATTAGTAAAGCTATTGAATAGCATGAAGGCTATGACAGAGATTTAAGTAATAGAGAGAATTCATTGTATTTCTTATTATTTTAAAACAGCTACTTTAGTGTATTTTGTCTTTTCCTGTAACTCAGTTTTTCAGTATTTGTTTTAATTCATCCACTTCTTCAAATAACTGCCTGAAATTTGGTTTAAATGTTTCACTAAACCACAGGTATTTGTAAACCACAGGTTTAACATTAAACAGGGTTCTACCGAACATCCTGGGGTGAAGTGTGGCTATATCACTTGTAATCTAATTGAATGAGACAGTCATTACTTGCAACGATGATTCATTCTATTTTTCTCTGTTTTAGACAGGAATATAAAAACCTTTCACAATCAAACAACAGTTTTTACATTAAATGTTGCAGGTGTTAAGAGAATTAAGCTAGATCAACAAAATGCTCTATGCTATGAAGTTACTGTTTGTATGTGAAACGTATAATTAGAGTTTTTAAGATGGTGGTTCAGACAGAGATGATAGGAACCATTGATCATTGTTGTCAGCTGTTATTAACACTCATACACACAACGGATCTACTCATTTTCTCTTCTATTAAATTAGATATTTGGTTAACCTGTTTATGTATTATTTGGTTTCCTTTTGCCTTCAACATTCATATGCTATCCACCAACTGGATGTCAGTAATGCGTGAGCTCTACCAGACAAGTTGGAAAATGTTCTATAGGAAATAAGAATTTCAGCAGGGCGTGCAATCCTGTTTTGCGCAAGCAGGTGCTTGAGAACAGTGCTTGATTGTCTGTTGTGGTACAGGCATAGGCCTTTCTTATTTCCTCTGCATGTGACAACAAAAAGATGTTTAGCAAGGCATGAACCTCATTGGTCAACTTCAGACTGCGACTTTCATTTCTATGGCAACTACAACAGAATTATAGAGGAGGTATAGGTGTGTGGTTGGTTACTTCCTCCTACACACGAGAGTTTAATTTTTTAACCCTTAAATCAGCAGATACAGTATCTCACAAAAGTGAGTACACCCCTCACATTTTTGCACATATTTGATTATATATTTTCATGTGACAACACTGAAGAAATGACACTTTGCTACAATGTAAAGTAGTGAGTGAACAGCTTGTATAACAGTGTAAATTTGCTGTCCCCTCAAAATAACACAACACACAGCCATTAATGTCTAAACCGCTGGCAACAAAAGTGAGCACACCCCTAAGTGAAAATGTCCGAATTGGGCCCAAAGTGTCAATATTTTGTGTGGCCACCATTATTTTCCAGCACTGCCTTAACCCTCTTGGGCATGGAGTTCACCAAAGCTTCACAGGTTGCCACTGGAGTCCTCTTCCACTCCTCCATGACGACATCACGGAACTGGTGGATGTTAGAGACCTTGCGCTCCTCCACCTTCCGTTTGGGGATGCCCCACAGATGCTCAATAGGGTTTAGGTCTGGAGACATGCTTGGCCAGTCCATCACCTTTACCCTCAGCTTCTTTAGCAAGGCACTGGTCGTCTTGGAGGTGTGTTTGGGGTCGTTATCATGTTGGAATACTACCCTGTGGCCCAGTCTCCGAAGGGAGGGGATCATGCTCTGCTTCAGTATGTCACAGTACATGTTGGCATTCATGGTTCCCTCAATGAACTGTAGCTCCCCGGTGCCGGCAA
>JACXGI010006708.1:16432-29603 GCA_016801175.1 Esox masquinongy
TCTGGATATGACGCTGAGCACGTGCACTCAACTTCTTTGGTCGACCATGGCGAGGCCTGTTCTGAGTGGAACCTGTCCTGTTAAACCGCTGTATGGTCTTGGCCACCGTGCTGCAGCTCAGTTTCAGGGTCTTGGCAATCTTCTTATAGCCTAGGCCATCTTTATGTAGAGCAACAATTCTTTTTTTCAGATCCTCAGAAATTTCTTTGCCATGAGGTGCAATGTTGAACTTCCAGTAACTAGTATGAGGGAGTGTGAGAGCAATAACACCAAATTTAACACACCTCCTCCCCATTCACACCTGGGACCTTGTAACACTAACGAGTCATATGACACCGGGGAGGGAAGATTGCTAATTGGGCCCAATTTGGACATTTTCGCTTAGGGGTGTACTCACTTTTGTTGCCAGCGGTTTAGACATTAATGGCTGTGTGTTGAGTTATTTTGAGGGGACAGCAAATTTACACTGCTACAATGTAAAGTAGTGAGAGTACAGCTTGTATAAAAAAAGTGTCATTTCTTCAGTGTTGTCACATGAAAAGATATTATCAAATATTTGCAAAAATGTGAGGGGTGACCTCACTTTTGTGAGATACTGTATCTTGGCTCCTGAAGTATTTGTAGAATTTGATCTTTCTCTGGGTTAAATTCTCCCAAGTTCCCGTGAACAAAACCATTAAACCCAAAACTTTAACCAAATCCATTTTTAGATGAGCGAGGAACAGAAGCGTTCAATTTGCAGTGGTCTCTAAATTTTAACCCTTCTGTTCCTTACTCAAAACCTTCCTTTTTGACTTTTTTGTAAAGAAAAGATGCAGTGGTCTCTTAATTTTTTCCGGAGAAGTAGATGTGTTTAAAGGGGTAGGAGCAGGATGGGAAAGGGCGGACAAGTCCCCCCAGGATTAAAAGTGGGTAAATTCATTCCACCTTAATAATAAGAACACTTTGTGAAAAATATTAAATGTGCCCCTCCATATCAAACTCACTCCTGTGCTCCTGTATATAACACAGGTATATGTCCAGCAATGTACTTGGTGTGATTATACACTACCGTTTAAAAGTTTGGGGTCACTTAAAAATTTCCTCATTTTTTAAAGGAAAGCTAATATTTTTCCCATTAAAAAACATCAAATAGAAATAGGAATACAACATAGATACTGTTAATGTTGTAAATGACTATTGTAGCTGATTTTCAATGGAATATTTACATTATCAGCAACGATCACTCCTGTGTTCCAATGGCACGTTGTGTTTGCTAATCTAAGTTAATAATTTTAAAAGGCTAATTGATCATTAGAAAACCCTTTTGATATTATGTTTTCAGCACAGCTGAAAACTGTTGTGCTGATTAAAGAAGTAAAATAAAACTGTCCTTCTTTAGACTAGTTCAGTATCTTCAGGAGCAACGTTTGTGGATTTGATAACAGGCTCAAAATGGCCAGAAATAAGTAACTTTTTTCTGAAACCCATCAGTCTATTCTTGTTATGAGAAATGAAGGCTGTACCATGCGAGATATTGCAGAGAAACTGAAGATCTCGTACAACAATATGTAGTGCTCCCTTCACACAACAGCGCAAACTGTCTCTAACCAGAATAGAAAGAGAAGTGATAGGCCCAGGTGCACAACTGAACAAGAGGACAAATACATTTGAGTGTCTAGTTCGAGAAACATAATGGGCCTCTGTACACCTATGTAGATATTCCATTAAAAATCTGCCGTTTCCAGCTACAACTGACACAAGGCAGAGCAGTGGACCCAAATGCGGCACGGAGGCAGAATAGGTTCAGAATAATACGTTTATTCACAGGACCAGGGAAAAGCAGTCTCGTAGTCGGTGGGTACGGTTGGCAACAGAGTAGACTGGCCGAGGTACACTGGGGCTGACAGGCTCCTTGGTCGGTGTCAAACAGGCAGCTAACAAAACCGGGAAGACAGAAATATGATACGGGTAACAGGGAAACCACTTGAAACAAAGAACGCTGGAAACGACTGTACAGGACAAGACGATCTGGCACCTGCCAGAACAGAGAACAGGGGTTAAATAATGGGGAACCAGGATAATGGGGAACCAGGAACACCTGGTGAGGGGTGGAGACATGACAACAGGTGAAACCCATCAGGGCATGACAACAACAGTCATTTACAACATTGTCAAAGTCTACGCTGTATTTTTGATCAATTTAATATTATTTTAATGTGCTTTTCTTTCGAAAACAAGGATATATCTAAGTGACCCTAAACGTTTGAACAGTGGGGTACATTTTGCACATTACCCAGTGCGTTTCACAGATAGGTAACAGTGATCATACTAGTGTATTGTCTGCATCGAAACCTATACTGGATATGTGTGCCATGACCTCATTTTCGGAATATCTACATTATCACGGTCTCTATGGCAGTTGGGCACGCATGTGACATTGTTGCACCTTACACATTCCTCAGAGAGACGTGTTGAAATGTCTCAATGTGTCTCAAAGAAAATAACTAAATAAATAGCTTTCACTGTCCCACGCTACTTCATGTTGTTCCGTGCAGGTCCCGTATTGTGTAACTCAGCGGCAGTAATCATGCAAGCATCAGGAACCTCCAGTATTTTGATGTGTGCATCCTTTCATTTGATGTGTGCATTCTCTCACTATACCTCAGTGTGTATGTGGTAAGAAAGAAATGTGTGTGTGTGTGTGTGGGGGGGTGCCTGGTTTGTTTTTTGCAAGTCTGCTAACTTCCTGTTTGAGCAGTCTTAATCTCACCTTGCCACATCTTTGTCAGGAGGAGAGTGTGGACGTTCGTGCACTGAGGGCCAAGTTTCATGCCAAGGTTGACTTGTCTAGTAGCCGAGACAGCACTTCTCCGATATCTCCACTGCCAGGGTTCGGTGTTACCGCAAATGGAGGGCTCCAACATAAACGGATGCCTATAGCTCCCATGCCACCACTTCCTGGATCAAGCTCTTCACCGGACCTTCAGAGATTAGCCCAACGACCTGTACGGACAGAACTGGAGGGGATGATCGCCAGCCCTAGGCCTCCACCATCGCACCACCCCTACGGAGCCACCAAGGAGCTGCCCAGACCCCCACACCACCCCTCAGAACCAGACAGGCCGGGCAAGGCCAGAGTCACGGGAGAGCTCCTGCAGAACATGATGCTGAAGCATAAAGGAGGGCCATCCACCCCTGCCAAAGGAGGGCCATCCACTCCTACCAAGCCGACACCTCCCTACCTGCCTAGCCAGAGGAGTCTAATGGAGGTGACCCCCCTGAGAAGGGCCCTTCCCCCTGAGGGCCCACGACCCATAAAGCCCAAACGGCCTCCACACGTCAACCTGCAGGCCCATAAGAGAAACCCCAGAGCACCACCCCTTACAGAGTGGCCACAGTTAAGGAGGACTGAAGGTGAGCAGCTGGATTTCCTTGAGAAAAGTGAGTTCATTTGCTTCCTGTCAACGTCAAATATGCAGTGTTCCTTATCAGGTGACTAATCAACAAGTGTTTATCTAAATATTAGACTCTATGGGCCAAGAGGAAATATAATCCTAGACTCTTATTTTTACGGTGATTACAGCGATTTTACTGTAGTGAGGGCATGGAGTTATATTATTTCTCATATTTGTCCCTATAGAACAACCCACATCCCTGGTGCTTCAGGTCCCATACTCTACCCAACATCAATAGCAGTAATAGACATGTGGAAGTTTGTTTGAATAAAAATCTCATAATATTCTGAAATCAAATCCATATTTGGTTTGATGTTACTTTGTGATTTGGCCTTAAAACAACAGACATGCTCATAGGGCCGGGTTATCTTCCATAAATTTTCAAATAGCAGTGGCTAAAGTTGAAGTTCAAAATGGCTCCCCATTCACACATTGGCACATCGGCGTCCAAACAGCGCACTGCTAAAGGGAGCTGGAGGTTGTCATGGGGACCCAGACCAGTAACCTGAACTGACAGGGACCTCCGTAAGTGCTGGGACAGTAAATGTGGGGATGGAACTCTGACAGTGCTGTTATTCTTAGTTGGTACAACCAAAAATCATTGAAACGGACGGAAACAAAAGTTTTATTAAAACAGTCTGTGCTTTCGCCTGATATTCATATTTTAATATGCCTTTAGTGTACAGAAAAATAGCAATTTTATGTTTGCTGTCCCAATGCTTAGGGAGGGCACTGTATTCCTTGGTTTGGCTAAATTATTGTTCTTGTTGGACCTCAGCGCAATTTTGTCATTATACAGTTTGTTGGTAAGTAAATTTGTTAATTTCCATAGAGCTCACATGTTGTGAAATGAAATAGTTAAATAATTGTATGCACAGTAAACCCACATGTTGCTATTTCATCCTGTCATAAAATGTACAGTTGTGAACCCACCACTGAAATGCATTGCGATTGATTTGGGGTTCCCCAGTTATGAATATTCACTATGACAGAACCTTTATTTTTCCAGTACATTTGAATAATCCCACAAAGTTTTATGTAGTGCCTCACTAATGCGAGTCATACAACCTGGTGACGAAACCTTCGCATTTACCCAACAACGCTTCCCCTTAGCTGCACACTTACAGTCCAACAATAAGGAAAGACACAATTCCATGTTTCGTTGTTATTCCCTCAACACGTTGCTCTCTAAAAAGTTCATTATAAAAATTTTGTTTGTTTTTTATTTTATTTTGCGTTGTAATACACCATCTTTCGAATGTATCGGTGCAGTTCAAGAGCAGACAAACCCTGCCTGTTGTTTCGTGTCCCCAGGTGGCAGTAGTCTGTCTCTCCCAGGACTAACCAGTCACTCAGCCCCTGCAAGACCCCCAGCCAAGCCCAGCAGCCTAACGCGACAGCGTACCCCTGTGTGAGTGAGCTCATTGTCAAGTGTTTAGTGTTGAAGGTTGAGTGTTAAAGTGACAGTGCGAACCAAGACAGGGACATTTATGTGCTAACATTAAGCGCGTCTTACAGCAATGAGTGCATTCGTTTTCACAGGTCTTAAGCCTTTTTCAACTTCATTCTTATGTTGTTGTGTTTTTGTACATGACTGAGCACTCTGTACGTAACTCGATGTACATGAACACTAAAAAAGCTATTTATTTCCACATTTGATATATATTTGTCCCTCTGATTCTTGTGGTCTCATTAGACATTTCGAGGATGAATATGACGACATAGATGTGAAACCACCTCCCCCACCCCCAAAGCACCCTGGGAGCTGGGACAAAAGTGGTATGATTTGAGATCCGTGTAACTCCTATGTAATCATGAATTACGCAAGGGATCAGTCCTGGGATTAGTGAACTATTTGAAATGTACATTGTTAAGCTGCAAGGTAGTGTTTATTGGTAATTACTGTTACCACATATTGGCTAACAAAGACACACTACTCTTTTTACTAAAGGTGAAATGTAATGTTTTCTGGTATTTTTTCCGTCAAACTTGTCAAATTCAAAAAACATTTTTTACAAATTAACCTCTATTTTCTTTCAACATATGATCTAAACATGATCTTTCTTTGTTATTTGCCTCATATGTCATTTGAATTTAGTATGGTTAACAACTTTTTCAAAGTATCATTAGCCTGGTTGGAGTACATACACATACTGTATCTCAGTCTGTCATGCTATAATGCATGTATTTCACATTTGTATATGCATGTCATCAGTTGTTTCTTTTGCGCTATTTGTAATATTTCACCCACAGACAGTCTGAATGATAATAGCTCTTCACAAATAGATGAGGTGAGAACAATACTTTTTCCCCATTCTAGGTTCACAATCTTTTGCATTTATGCGAAACACTTCTTTTGAATTCTGAAATGTTTGGTAATTACAAACGTGTATTTCATAACATTTACCCTGCATATATTTTCTTATTCCTGGCTGCAGGGAAGTGATGAAAGTGAGATCTATGATATGATTGATGAGTAAGTATAATAAAGAAATGTTTTGATTCCCTGCAAACATACATGAAGGACTGTAAGTGTATTGCGTTCATAAACTTTTATGAATGTGACAACTCAATACCAATAAAATGGTTGCATATCTCTGCAAATATTGTATCTGTATTGACAAGATAACTATCCACTCCAAATAATTTTACCGACCACTCAATATCTCAGTTTTGTTTTTACATTTCAGAAGCAAAGAACAGGAACAAGGAAAGAAAAGTTCTGATAAGAAGAAGAAAAAAGAGCTGAAGCAGCAACAGGAGCAAGAGAGGAGAGAGCAGAAGGAAAGGCTGGAAAAGGAAAACAGATACAGAAAGAAATTTAAGGTGAGGCATTACATTTCAATGTGCTTGCTACTCGAAACCTAGAAATACCCCAAAACAGTTCCATCTTTGTGTCGACTTGCTGAGACATTTCAGAACACAGTTCAGTATTTTGGAAAATTCTTGAAACACACCTCTGTGAACTTTTTTCCTCATAACGTTTTAGCTAAATAATGAAATAATGTAGTGAAACATCACACGCATAACATCATTCTCCTTGACCTCTGTAGTCCGGAAACATCACTCTGAATGTATTTCTGCCCTCCCTCAGCTGGGGCCAGGACAGATAGAGATGCTTCACACAGCCAAGGTTCGACACGACTGGCAAGGGGGCAAGAACGATCTTAGTGTTCGACAGGGTGACAATGTGGAGATCATCCGGGTCGAGAACAATCCGGGGGGAATGTGGCTGGCCCGCAACGCGTCCGGTCACTGTGAGTTAACCACTGTCTAGTTGGTCACAGAACTACAGTTATTCATTTGTTCCAGAATGGGTACTAGTTCTATATCTGCATTGTCAATGTGACGTTGAAAACCACAATAATGTTTGGTACCTCAAAAACGACCAAAAGCCAGTACTGAAGTGTAGATTTGCAGACGGCTACATCATTAACACATGTGTGGATGTGGACTACGAGGAAGTGAAACGTAGTCTAAAACTGCCCAGGGCACCCGATCCCTTACCACCACCTCTACCACCTCCACCTCCTCCACCTCCTGAAGACAATGACATCTACTATGATGTGGAATCCTCAGATAACATAAACAGGTACTTTGGCCCTCACAGAAATACACAGAAATAAAAATTGCTTTCACTTTGTTTGTTATTCAAGCCTGAATGCAAGTGATTGAATGACTGAATGATTGATACTGTTTGTCTGTTTCTATCAGCAGCAGGACTCTGGAAGATGGTAAGTGGGGCTGTGAATTACTCTCTTTAATTAAAGGGGCCGTGTGTATGATTTTGTTTTCTGGACTACTAGCATAAATGACCAGAAGACATCTGCACTAAATGCTTTAAGTTAACGTTTTGAAGCATTTCTATGAACTTTTTCAGAGTGCCTGGGATATTCACCATCTCAACTACAGCTCTGGAAATATTGAACAGTGCATGATTGCAAATTGACAGAAGCATTCAATTTGCAGTGGTCTCTTAATTTTAACCCTTCTGTTCCTCACTCAAAACCTTCCTTTTCAACTTTTTTGGAAAGGAAAGAAAAAGATGCAGTGGTCTCTTAATTTTTTCCGGAGCTATATCTTGCCGGTCCTTCTAACAGTTAGCATTGATGTGTAGTCTCCTCATACTGGCTTTAGACACTCGTAGAACTATCCCTCCCACCTTAAACCACCCTGAACTAGCTAATACTACTCCGTTCTCGTATGGTAAGAGAAGAGAAATAATTTTATTGTTTAAATTCAGTCTTGTAAACATGAGAGGCGGGATTCTACACAGTGCCCCTTTAAGTAGTTAATATAATATGTCTATGTTCCTATTAAGTGTATACTACATCCCATGTTCTCTATCTATCTGTCAATCTGTATATTTCCCTCTCTGCCTCGCTTTATCCACCCTCTCTCTCTCTCTCTCTCTCTCTCTCTCTCTCTCTCTCTCTCTCTCTCTCTCTCTCTCTCTCTCTATCTATCTATCTATCTATCTATCCAAACACAGATGACTATGATGATGCCCAAGATTTCCTTCCTCCACCTCCTGAAATTAGGTATACATCATGTATCATACCTTTAAATGTAATTTTGTCACATGAAGTTTTTAAACACACAAGGGGGTGGGTTAAATGCCTTTCTGTTTTTTAAATAGTGCCGTGTGGCTTTGATAGGTTGCTGAATGTGGCCTGTACATTTGTAAATGGAAACATTATTTCTTCTTCTCTTGCATGTAGAATGTATTGCACTAGAGTAGCCCCTTATGAAAATTCATAAGGAAGTGTAAATAAGAAACTTGCCTACTGACAGAGAACAAAAGCAGGTTTGTTTGATCACACAACAAATGGACTTGTTAATGTTCCAGTCTAGATCCAAAGCTTAAAAAGAAGCTGGAAAAAGATGAACAGGAATTTAGAAAAAAGTTCAAGGTAAATCTTAGTTTTGCTCTTGTTGCATGAAATTGTAAAAAAATTTAACAATATATCTGAACACTTTTCCACATGTTTTACCCACTTGCTACTGAAACATGCAATAACCTGAGTTAGGAAAAGAAGGAAAACTTGACTTTTGTTTTGTCAGTTTGAGGGGCCCATTAATGTGTTACACATCATGATGGCTGATGCAACCATCAAGAAGGTCGGAGGGAAGGATTTACCGGTGGATCAAGGAGAGATATTGGAGGTCATTCAACTCACAAACGACAAGAAAGCCCTGTGTCGAAACAAGCTGGGAAAATGTATGTCGAGGCATCGCCCTCTTGTGATAAGTCTCTGAATACGTCAGTCTAACATCAGATTAGGCTTCTGGGAAATACAGGGCCGGTTTCGCAGGCACGGATTAAGCCCAGTCTAGGACTAAAAAATTAAGTTCAAAAGAAAACTCCATTGAGCCTGTTGTTTTAGTCCTAGACTAGGCTGACTTCGTGTCTGCGAAACCAGCCCATAGTGAATGTTTATTGGAGTGTGAGCCTGCTGCCTAATTAGTTACAGAAAATGTCCTGTTTTCTTTATCAGCATGAGTGCCATTGTATTAAATACTTTTCTTTCTCTCAAAGATGGATATGTCCCCCGGAATGTTCTTCTTCATTCGTAGGTTTCTAATTTATTTATTCAACTCAAATATTAGTAAAATATGGATCAATAAGAGCTAATGTTCCTGGTATTCAATCACTGATCTTATATCTTGTTGGCTGCAACTGCCTGTGTCTTAAAGTTCATGTTCATATGGTTTTCAATGTTTTTTTTCAGGGAAGGGGATGATATTTATGATGATATTGATCATAACGGTATGTAATTTTTAATTAATGGTCCAGTAAATATAATTTACCTCTTTAAGCTATTGTAACAAATGCATCGTACAAAGTACGAAAGACCTTTTTTGACATTCTCTCTTCTCACAGAAATCTATGACAATGACAATGTCTATGATGATACAATCCACTGAAGACCTTTTCCTTTCTGCATCATAGATACTGGACCGACAATTTAATGCATGTCTTCCATGGAGACAAACACATTCACATCATTGACAGACAGATACTAACACACACAAAAATCCTAAGAACATAAAAACTTATTGCACGATCGTTGTTTGCTCCAATTTGCTTGTAGAACTATTTAATACACTATTCTTTGTTCATGGCCTGGCTTTTGGATATTAGTTTGAGAAATAAATACTTTTTTGTAAATTTTTGTGTGTGTGTGTTATTTAAAAATTTACTGGCGTGGAAGAGCTGGTCAAATTGAGATGTCATTTAAAAAAGAAAGTGCACCACAAATTTGACGCATATGTGAAAACACAAATAATACTTATTTTAGCAACACAGCAAGCACAGCAACACAGAGATGTGGAACTTTACCTCTTCAGTATGGTTTTGTAGCATTTACTGTCATGCCACAAAATTGCTCACTCATCGGCCAGTTTATTTACTATATTAACGGAACAGGTCTCTGTCCCAATGCGTCTCACAGTCTTATCGGAACACGACATACAGGAGACCAACTATGAGCGCTTCTATCATGGTTTTCATATTTGTGCTCCACAATCAATGGGTATATACGTCATATATCTTGACAAACAACAGTATAATGTAGGATAATTAACAATAATGTATAAAGATTTAATGCTGATGCGGTTAGTTGAGATCCAATAGCTGAAGGGAGAGGCAGGTACCTGTAAAATACCTTACACATCATCCCCCTTAATTAAGTCAATTTTTAAACTAATTAACCTTAAAATCAACTATACATATGAATCGTTTCTGCCTTGTTTCAAACAAACTTGGCTGCAATCCATCCATATAATTATATAAATATTTTTTATAAACATGTAATTGTAATTTGTGCATCATTCAAACCCTGCCCGTAGGTTTCGAACTGTCCCTTACATTAGTCATTAGTATAGTCAAAGTCAACAGCCTCTAAATAATTAGAAAATTCGATGTGTTAAATTCTCGTGTGACTTATCAATATGAACATTTTATTTCCTAAAGATATGACTTCGACGAAGTAACTTGATCTTTCAATATGGGATCTATTACTACTGCCTGGATAATACAGCAAGCAACACTTCCCGTTCAAAGTACAACCTAACATTTACGTTTTAGACGGTGTCCACAGGTTGCACATCTCAATTGAACTGTAGACTAGGACACCGGTGTATTTCACCCAACTTCGTGTGTATCACCTTAACGCGGAAGAAAATGCCGTCTGCCACGTACACTTACAGATCGTTGTTACTTTGATCCTGCGAAACATCAACTAGCTAGGCAGTCCGTTCGTTGGAGAAAGCTGGGCGCTCGTTACTTGCAGACCCCATCGCTGTGTGCACATAATGCAACATTCCTTAGAGTCGCTCGTGAACGTGCTGGAGTCCTATAGGGGAAGAGATAAAGTGGTGAGTATTGCAGTAACTAAAGTGTTTTAGTGTGACTGAACATACATGTAATACTATTGTGTGACAATTCCTCCTAAATAATGTCCTTGTCGGCATATTTCTGGTCAGATACGGACGATGTGCTACGGGTCTCAGCTGGTTGGTGGAGTTCTTTCTGAGAAGCTATCATCATCATCATCCACAGAGCTTGGGAAGAGACTCCTGCTGTATTCTGCACAGCTGAGCCACTGCCGGACTGTACTCCGACTCTTTGACGATCTGTCCATGCTTGCGTATTCACAAAGCTATGGTCTCGGCGCTGGGGTGAGCGGAGGCCCTTCTCTCATTACTTGTAGTGCAAATTTTCTTCATTTCTATGTCCAGAAATGCCCTGTACGGAAGGGTTTGAAATATCACAACCATCCCCGCCTGTCTTGAGATGTGGCAATAACATCTTTGCTTGTCCATGAAATCACAATTAAAACCAACGAGATGATTTGGGGCCAGGTAATTTGTGTAGATAATTATTGTGTATATATTTTTTTAAAGCGCCTAAACCACTGCCTGCATTTACACACAACATGGTCCTCAAATAAGTTTACTCAGCCGTATGCGAGTGTTGTTTTCACCCTTTGCTCTGACATGTTGCCCCCCCCCCCCTTCAGGAAGAAGATTCTCCACTGCGTTGGATGTCCGTGCTGAACAACGCGGCTGACCAGCTGTATTACCCCTGTGAACACATAGCGTGGGCTGCCGATGCCCAGATCATCAGCGCCAAGTCTGACAAGTGGTGGCTACTGAGTGGCATACTCTGGGGCCTGTCTCTGATTTTAGGCGTTCTAAGGTGAAACAGTACTTCTGTGCTTAAGCTTCAGAACAGTTGACAAATCTGAGGTCCTCTCCAGTTAGTGAACTTTACGGCGCTGCTTAACTGTTTGTTGGGTACGAAAACAGTTTGCACATTACTTGTTTGCTTGTTCCCAGGCTCTACCCCATCTAGAGTGCATTTTGTGGAGAGAGAGTTGGCGGACAGATGGGATTACGTTAGACTAATTAATGTGGCCTACATTCACCTTTTAAAATGGTGCTATTTTTATGTGGCCTTATTGCTTTGTTTAGGATTGGAAACACTCTCTGGTAGTAGGAAAGCCTTGAGAATGGCTATAAGCCAGTTTCACTGACTATACACGTTGTCTGTTGTAGGTCTCTGAGGGTTATCATGCTGCTGAGAAAGAAGTTAAGGAAGTTGAGACAAGGCAACAGTAGGTGAGTCTGGTCAATACTGTGGCACTGGACGTGATGTTTTAATAACAGTGTGTTAGTAGGCAAGTTTGTTTTCCTTTGCGTGGTGCCAAGAACGGGCAGGGTGTGCTACTTTTTAGACCATTCCCTTGGTCCTAAAGTGAAATCTTGACCCCGACTGGTGCTACTCGCCTTGCAAAACAAACAGGATTCTGGAATCTTGCTCTTCCAATACATGTTCTTCACATTAATTGGGAGGACCTTTCAGGTAAGGCTACTTGGTATGTGTCACTCAAAACCAATGACTGTACAAATGTATAAGATATTTGATATGTCTCTCTTCAGTGAAGGATCAGTGGCTGGCAGGTCTCAGCTCCGAAGACAGGTGCGAGGGGAGGTCCTCAATATTCTCAGCAGCCTGGCGGACTTGAGTAACGCAGTTCATTGGATGCCCCCTGGTTTTCTCTGGGCAGGACGCTTTCCCAATTGGCTTGTGGGACTCATGGGCACTACGTCATCCCTGATTGGCTTGATCCAGATGGGTGCCAGTCAAGCAATCAGTGCATAGTCTTATGTCTCTGACAAATCTCTGGAATCTTTTGACTAACTTACTTTGATTACCGAATCACCATTAGAGTGGACGACATGATTTGTTTTATAGATCACCAGGAAAGTGGGTAACAAACAAGGTCCGATCCAATTTTTGAGTGACAATGTTTTTGCCCAGTGTCTGTCATTAACAGATTTATACACTGAACAAAATTATAAACGCAACACTTTTGTTTTTGCCCCCATTCATCATGAGCTGAACTCAAAGATCTAAGACTGTACACAAAAGGCCTATTTCTCTTAAATATTGTTCACAAATCTGTCTAAATCTGTGTTAGTGAGCGCTTCTCCTTTGCCGAGATAATCCATCCACCTCACAGGTGTGGCACATCAAGATGCTGATCAGACAGCATGAGTATTGCACAGGTGTGCCTTAGGCTGGCCACAATAAAAGGCCACTCGAAAATGTGCAGTTGTATCTCACAGCACAATGCCACAGATGTCGCATGTTTTGAGGGAGCGTGCAATTGGCATGCTGAATGCAGGAATGTCCACCAGAGCTGTTGCCTGTGAATTGAATGTTA
>JACXGI010006708.1:29703-40945 GCA_016801175.1 Esox masquinongy
AGTACATCCAACCGGCCTCACAACCGCAGACCACGTGTAACCACACCAGCCCAGGACCTCCACATCCAGCATCTTCACCTCCAAGATCGTCTGAGACCAGCCACCCGGACAGCTGCTGCAACAATCGGTTTGCATAACCAAAGAATTTCTGCACAAACTGTCAGGAACCGTCTCAGGGAAGCTCATCTGCATGCTCGTCCTCATTGGGGTCTCGACCTGACTGCAGTTAGTCGTCGTCACTAACTTGAGTCGGCAAATGCTCACATTTGATGGCATCTGGCACTTAGGAGAGGTTTTCTCTTCACGGATGAATCCCGGTTTTCACTGTACAGGGCAGATGGCAGACAGCGTGTATGGCGTCGTGTGGGTGAGCGGTTTGCTGATGTCAACATTGTGGATCGAGTGGCCCATGGTGGCGGTGGGGTTATGATATGGGCAGGCGTGTGTTATGGACAAAAAACACAGGTGCATTTTATTGATGGCATTTTGAATGCACAGAGATACTGTGACGAGATCCTGAGGCCCATTGTTGTGCCATTCATCCACATCCATCACCTCATGTTGCAGCATGATAATGCACGGCCCCATGTTGCAAGGATCTGTACACAATTCCTGGAAGCTGAAAACATCCCAGTTCTTGCATGGCCAGCATACTCACCGGACATGTCACCCATTGAGCATGTTTGGGATGCTCTGGATCGATGTATACGACAGCGTGTTCCAGGTCCTGCCAATATCCAGCAACTTCGAACAGCCATTGAAGAGGAGTGGACCAACATTCCACAGGCCACAATCAACAACCTGATCAACTCTATGCGAAGGAGATGTGTTGCACTGCGTGAGGCAAATGGTGGTCACACCAGATACTGACTGGTTTTCGGACCCCCCCGGACCCCCTCAATACAGTGAAACTGCACATTTTCGAGTGGTATTTTATTGTGGCCAGCCTAAGGCGCACCTGTGCAATACTCATGCTCTCTGATCAGCATCTTGATGTGCCACACCTGTGAGGTGGATGGATTATCTCGGCAAGAAGTGCTCACTAACACAGATTTAGACAGATTTGTGAACAATATCTGAGAGCAATAGGCCTTTTGTGTACATAGAGAAAGTCTTAGATCTTTGAGTTCAGCTCATGATGAATGTGGACAAAAACAAAAGTGTTGCGTTTATAATTTTGTTGAGTGTACATGGGCACAGCGCATCACGGAGTGGAATAATGGATTGTATGTAAACCAGTTACCGACGTGATTAGAGCAGTAAAAAGTTATGTTAATTATAGTTTTAATTAGAAACCAGGTGGTTTGAATCCTTAATGCTGATTTGCTTTCGTCTGTGGTATATGTGATCCTATTACACGGGTATAACAAAACATCTTTTACTGCTCTAATTGTGTTGGTAACTGGTTATTAATAACAATTAGGCATCTTGGAGTTTTGTGGTGTATTGCCAATATACTTTGGCTGGGCACTTTGTTCTGACCCTCCACATGGCATTGTGCCTGAGAACAGCTCTTAGACATGGTGTATTGGCCATTATTGCCCTAGGCTTGTGAAGATTCAACGTTGTTCCAGGGCTATGAGTAAAACATGAGATGCTCTGTCAGCCTGTTGAGGCATGTTCAGAAGGCTTATAATTTCTCTTGCTATGCACTCTAATGCTCTCTCATTATTCTCAGAATTTCTGACATAAACCCATGGAATGGGTGAAAGTATACACATATAAAAGGTTAAATTAAATCTATTTATTTGGATAATTCTATATGTTTTGTTATTGCCGTAACATTAAATGTTTTGTATTTTGTTACTTGGAATATATAATTTTCTGTCAAATATAATCTTAATTTTGGCTAAGAATAACAATTGCCCTTTCAAAGCAGTTATTTGGATTTTTTTGAATGACATTTAATAAACTTGAGCACAAAAGTTATGTGGGTCCTGTTTTAATTGCATATTTCAACTGGTGTTACTGGTGTATATTTACTGAAACAGGCTGGATATACATTGCTCAAAAAATGAAGGGAACACATAATCATCACAGTATAACACCAAGTCAATTAAACTTCAGGAATATCAATCTGTCCAGTTAGGAAGCATAAGTGACTGTGAATCAATGTCACCTGTCTTGGTGCAAATGAAAGTGACAGCAGGTGCACTGGAGAGGCAACAGCAAGACAACCCCCAAAAAATAATGTTTTCTCAGGTGGTGGCCACAGACAATTGCTCTCTCCTTATCTTTCCTGACTGATTCTTCTCTAGTCTTGTGTTTTGCTAGTGTCCTTGTCACTACTGGAAGCATGAGGCAGTACCTGCAGCCCATTCAGGTTGCACAGGTAGTCCAGCTCCTCCAGGATGGCACATCCATAAGTGCCATCGCAAGAAAGGTTTTCTGTGTCTCCCAGTCCAGTCTCAAGAGCATGGAGGAGATACCAAGAGATGGGCCGTTACACGAGGAGAGCTGGACAGGGCCATACGAGGGCATCAACCCAGCAGCAGGACCGGTATCTGCTCCTTTGTGCGAGAAGGAACAGGAGGAGCACTGCCAGAGCCCTACAAATTGACCTCCAGCAGGCTACTGGTGTGCATGTTTCTGACCAAACTGTCAGAAATAGACTCAATGAGGGCCCGACCCCCTCTAGTGGGACGCCCTCTAGTGGGACCTCACAGCCCAGCACCGTGCAGCTCCATTGGCATTCACCAGAGAACACAGAATTGGCAGGTCCGCCATTGGTGGCCCGTTCTCTTCACAGATGAGAGCAGGTTAACACTGAGCACATGTGACAGACGTGAAAGAGTCTGGAGACGCCGTGGTGAACGTTATGCTGCCTGCAACATCATCCAGCATGACCGATTTGGCGTTGGGTCAATGATGGTCTGGGGAGGCATGTACTTAGAGGGTCACACAGTCCTCCACATACTAGCCAACGGTACCCTGACTGCTGTTAGGTACCAGGATGAAATCCTCAGACCCATCGTCAGACCTTACACTGGTGCAGTGGGCCCTGGGTTCCTCCTGGTGCAGGACAATGCCCAGCCTCATGTGGCCAGTGTGTAGGCTGTTCCAGAATGACAAAGCCAATGATGCCATTGACTGGCTCTCATGTTCCCCAGACCTGAATCCAATTGAGAACCTCTGGGATCTTATGTTATGGTGCATCCGACACCGCCAAGTAGCGCCACAGACTGTCTAGGAGCTCACTGATGCCCTGATCCAGTTCTGAGAGGAGATCCCCCAGGACACCATCCACTGTCTCATCAGGAGCATGCCCAGACGTTGTCGGGAGTCCATACAGGCCCGTGGGGGCCATACACACTACTGAGTCACATTATAAGTTGCCGTGATGAAATTCACACAAGTTGGAACAGCCTGTGATTTCAATTGTTTACTTTGATTTTTGGTGTGTTTGAATCCAGCCCTCAATCGGTTCGTGATTGTGGTTTCCATTGACCATTCTCAACAAATTACACACCGTACAGTAAAGATTTTGATCTTTAATATATTTAGTTCATCGAGACCAAATGTGTGATTTAAGTGTTCCCTTCATTTTTTTGAGCAGTGTATTTTCTTTGAATTCAAAGTTTCAGTTGTCAATGTGTCAAGTATGTATGATTTTTTATTTACTATACCGTTATTTAACTAGGTATGTCAGTTAAGAACAAATTCTTATTTACAGAACGTAATGGGGGAGGAGGAGTCATCAGGATTTTCTTATGCTCAGGGACAGAACGACTCAGGTGGTTGAGGGATTTGAACCAGAGTCCATTCAGACACTAGTCAGATGGCCTAACCGCTAAACCCGCTCATGATGTTAGTTTCACGTTAATGATTTTCCTAGAAAAAAACATGCTAAAAAAGTAACGTTATGAATTTCCGATCTTTTAAAATGTTATACTACAAGCTGTTTCTGTTGAATTCAGTTCAGTTTGACAATCGATTGAACATGACTTGAAACAGTCGTACACATGCGCATTACATGAACATAGTTCGCCGGGCAGGCTAGTGAGGGAGGTTAGCAGTAGCAGCAGAGCATAAACAAGACAACCAAAACCGCAAAAGTGACACGGCAACTGTGTAGCAGGGATTGATAATCCAACACGCTTTTGTATATCATACACGATATCAGTGATCAATGAATAGACTCAACATTATACTAACAGCTAACGTTACATTGTTGACTTTTCTGTTTTGTAGCAGTGACTTTTAAACCACGTCAACTTAAACGGTGGCGGTGAAGTTCCAGCGCAGCAGTTGCGGTCGAGTGGGTGAGCATCGAAATCATGCAAATATCGCTATCAAAGTGCCCACAAGCCAACAGGATGATAGGCTATTTTAGTTTATGGTCTGTAAATTTGGTTAATTGCAGAATTCTAGGTAAGCAAAAACAAGCCAATTAACGTAGCAGTACTGCTAACGTGAAATGCTATCGCTCGTAACAAGCAAATTAGTTTTGACGTTCGAGCCTGGCAACCACAATGAAGAACTAATAGTTGTAATTTCCCTGGCAGCACCATAGGATAATTTGAGAGGTTTTCAGTATAATTAACCAGAGGGTTGGTGTCTTATGTGCAAGTGTGGAGTATTACTGTACTAAAACTCCTGATCATCACTTCTGTATGTACACTAATGCTGTTGATAAAAGTTATTTGTATTGTTTATCGTTTTATATTGTTACATAAGAAAATTGTTCACATACAGTAGCTTCATACGATGTACCATAGTTTTAAATTATCAGTCTAATTGCTCAAAAGGGACATGGTGGTGAGTGACCCATGATAACATGTACTTTGAGGCAATACCACTGCAATCTTGATGGACATAAGCCCGCAATTAGAGAAAGAGGGCACTCATTATCCCTTATGCAAGAAAAGCATGCTGTGAAAGTTATTTTGGTGAATGCAATATACATAAATGATTGCACATAGAGGTTATTATAGATTAGGCTACCTAATGTCCTTGAATTTTCTACTTTCTCAGTGACAAAGAACCCAAACTTTGGACAGTGACCCGTGTAAACAGTCAACCTTTGCCCGAAGATCCCCAGATGGCCGTGTGACAGCAGTGTCTATCATTTCTAACTGGTGATGTAGTGCCTAAGACCCGTGCTCCAATCCACAAAATGGAGACTGACAATTGCCCTGCTGTACAAAAGGAGAAACCAACAGTTTCTTCACGTTATGGTCAACAGAAACAAACTGCTTGTGTTAAACGTGCTGTAGTTCAGCCAGACTGTCGGAGGGAGACCCCAACGTCTGCCTTCAAGGCCCCTGAATCAGAAGACCTGGACTCGTTCCACCTGATAGAGCCCCCTCCTCTGGACTGGAGGTCAGACGACTCGAGTGATGCAGGGTCAGTGGAAGAGTTGGATGACCCCGTCTTCCCTCCCCCCCAAGTTCCCGTCGACGGTCCTGAATACAGACTTTGTGAGTCTTTACTTTCACGGGAAGCCCTGGGTGAGTGCCTGCCTCCCTTGGACACCGGTGACACTCTAGCTTCTCCTGTCATAGTCATCCAGGAGGATCTAATTGACTGTCTTGCTAAGGATAGAACGGCACCCGAACAGGTCCTGGGTCCTAGTGAAGATGAACGAGGGGTGCCGGGGAACGAGGCTGAGGTCTGGAGGCCGGGTGATGAAGACCACACTCGGATCCACCACCTGCTGAATCGACTGCAGGTCATCGAGAGAAGCCCTGTCCTGTGCGACTTGACCTCTGACCTTACGCCACCACAGTCAGCCATCTTGGAACCCTCTGAATTTGATGCTGAAGGCTCATCTCTGCTGACGGAAAGGAACCCACTGCTTCCGGAGCCGAGCCAGGCATCGGGGCTTCTGTTCTCTGAAAGCCACCAAAGAGACCTGTTAGGTCTGCTGGAGTGTACAGAGATGAGGTCTCCCAGTCCCAGCCCCTCCGTCGCCCAGATTCCTCCATTCATGGCCCGGAGAGGGGAGATTGATGCGGTGGTGTCGGTCTCCTACAACCAGGAGGACGGAGAGCGGTTCTGGGACCACTTTGGGAATGGTGGGCGACCGCACAACAGGGCTGAATCCCTGGACTCTTTCCTGGAGGACGAGATCCCGGAGCCTGTGTGGATGAAGTTAGGGGAGGACGCTCCAGAGGAAGTGGATGCTGCAGAGAACATTGAGCAGGTGGGTTTGGTGAAGGATGGTTAATTATGACATTGTTGTTCATAGATATTATTTTGCTGATGCTTGGTTTGAAGAATCTGTGTATTTTAGTCAGTTCAATAGTCATTTACATCTTCGTTTACAGGGCACTGAGGACCGCCCGGCCTATAAAGATGGTAAGATAATCTTAGGCCCGTAAGTATCGGGACAGTGAAGAATTATTTTCTGTTCTTTTGACTCTATACATCTAAAGTTTGAATTTGAAATCAAATAATTAATATGAGGTTAAAGAATAGATTCTCAGCGTTTATTTGAGGGTATCTGTCCATGTACTGGTTTCAACAAAGAGACAGTGTTCATTGTCCCCATTACCCACAGAGGACGCCGCAAATATTCTTTATTGTTATTAGGTGTCTACATAATATTAATATGTTTCTGATGAGATACTTTGTTTTGCTGTCAGTTCCTGGCCCCTGTGACCCAGAGGACCTCTTGGACGGGGTCATATTTGGGGCTAAGTACCTGGGCTCCACCCAGCTCAAGTCTGACAAGAACCCTTCTACAAACGCCCGCATGAAACAGGCGCAAGAGGCTGTGGACAGGATCAAAGTGAGTTCAGACAACTTTGCCAACCGTGGGTGATCTGCTGTAGATTGTGACATCAGAGCTCCAGGCAGAGTTTCATCTGACGGCTGGTCTTCTCTCCCCCCAGGCCCCTGAGGGAGAGTCCCAGCCAATGACAGAGGTGGATCTCTTCATCTCCACTCAGCGTATCAAAGTGCTCAGTGCAGATAGCCAGGTGTGCAGAGGCTACCGTTCACATGATCAGTTGAGCATGGCGTGCTTTGAATGGATGCTGAAGTAGTTGAAGCTCGGGCCTTGAATAGCACGCTCTCTAATTCAGAGATGACTGTACAGTCGACTGGTCAAGAGTACTCAAAGTGGGTCAGTTTGTTTGCTTTTGCATGGCTGGCTGCCCCTAGATACAAAGTGGGTGGTGTTACACTAGCCAGGCCATCTTTGTCGTTAGGCAATATAGGGAACGGATCTATCTGGGTTTAAAAAATATCTAAAAATATATTTTGCCAATGGTCTGCGTCTATGTGTCTCTAAAGTTGTTTGGTGAAAATGTTTCTACATATTTATGACTCGGCTCCTCCTACAGCAGGCCATGATGGACCATCCTCTCCAGATGATCTCCTACATCGCAGACATCGGTAACATCGTGGTGCTGATGGCCCGCAGGAAGCCGCCCGGAGGGCGTAAGGGCCAGGAGGGGAACGCCGCCGGAGCCAACTCCCCTGGACCACAGAAGAAGTGCTGCATGATCTGCCATGTGTTCAACTCAGACGACGTGAGTCAGACAAGTGAAAACAAAAATGCAACGACCAATAGTGTTCTGTGTCGATTCTTAAAAACCAATCAGACAGCCGCTCAGGTTAGATTGAACTTTTTTGGGTTAACGGTGCTTGCCCAAGCGACTACATAGCCAAAATGCGTTGAATACAAACACAGTGGCCACTTGGGTTGGTTTTCCATGACGGGGGGATGCCAATCAACAGGAACCACTAGGTTCAGTGTTTTTCTGGTTAGGTTTGATGTTACGATAGAGGTGAACTATTGAAAACAATGAGCCATGTCGTGGTTAGCCTCTGCTTCTTTTGGCTTCTTGAGGAACATGTATAAACTGAATGACTGGGACTTGCCTGAACACGCCTACTGACTCAGTGTGTCTCTGCTGCATGCAGGCCCAGGTGATCGCCCAGGCTATTGGCCAGGCCTTTGGGGTGGCCTACCAGCAGTTCCTCCATGTCAACGGCATCAAGGCTAGTGAGCTGAGACCCAGCGAGTACAGTGACTACCTGGGGACACAGGAGCTCTACAATGGAGACCTGGTGCACTTTTCAGATTCAGATAACATCAGAGAGGTACAGTATAACTCAGAATTTCCACGCCCGGGTCGTTATAACCAGCCAGGGGCAGTTAGGGTTAAATGTCCTACTCAAGGACAGAAGAACAGATTTTTCACCTTGTCGGCTTGACGATTTGATGCAGCAACCTTTGACCTACCAGTCATATTTTAAGCACTGAGCTATTTTCTGTCCTTTGCCTCCGGCTCTCGGTGTCCAGGTGTGTATTTCCAAGGCTCCAGGGGAGATTGTGGGTATGGCGGTGGTGGAGTCCGGCTGGGGCTCCATCCTGCCCACCGTGGTTGTGGCCAACCTTCTGCACGGTGGCCCTGCGGAGCGCTGCGGGGCCCTTAGCATCGGAGACCGCGTCATGTCCGTCAACGGCACCAGCCTGGTGGGCCTCCCGATAGCCAGCTGCCAGAGCATCATACGGGTAAGAGAGGCCCGTGTTCCGCTTCTGCGTGTTCCACTTCTGTGTGTTCCTTACATGTTCTAGCCACATGCACTGACAAGCACACACATACAAACTCTACACCTAACTCCGAGAAGGCGTTTCATCTTGTAAGAAGTACAGGAATGCAGTTAGATAGTGAATTAATACTGGCAAAGGCATGCTTGTGAATATTTGTCGGCCGACTTCTCACCAATATTTATTTTCATATTTTTTTGCTTTTATTGAAGGATTTGAAAAACCAAGCAGAGGTGAAACTCAGCATCGTCCATTGCCCTCCCGTTACCATGGCTATAATCAAGCGGCCAGACCCCAAGTTTCAGTTGGGCTTCAGTGTGGAGGATGGCATTGTAAGGAATAGTTTGTATATGATTTTAAAATAACTCTGTATTGATAAAACTGACTTCCACACAGTATGCCCAAACTGGATAGAACATAATTCAGGTTATTATGCTTTATTTATGTTAATATTTAGCTCAGGTCCCATCCGGTCAGTAGTGAGTAGTAAGCTTCATAGGCAAATTTCATATCTGAACACGAACATGGTCTTGAAAGAAGATACAGATAAATTCTTGTCTGCATTTTTGATGATATTTTTAATCCATTTTAGAAACTCCATGGTAGCCACACTAAAAAAAAATATTAGTTGCTTTTACAGCTTGAGTTTCCAGCTTTCACTCCCTTTTAGGAGAGTGTAATGTTTTTGCAGGTAAGACCAAATTTTCCGTTCACTTGATTTGCAGTAGAATCACCCTGATCGTCGTCAGATGTGTGAGGGTGCCCTTCCTCATTCACCCATGTGACTTCCTGATTGGAAGAAAAGGCCAGAAAAAAGCATTATTTTTTTTATATATCTCAATCAACCATAACATTATGACCACCTGCCTAATATTGTGTAGGTCCCCCTTTTGCCGCCAAAACAGCCCTGACCCATCGTGGCATGGACTCTACTAGATCTCTGAAGGTGTGCTGTGGTATCTGGCACCAAGACGTTAGCAGTAGATCCTTTAAGTCCTGTAAGTTGCAATGTGGGGCCTCCATGGATCGGGCCTGTTTGTCCAGCACATCCCACAGATGCTCGATTGGATTGAGATCTGGGGAATTTGGAGGCCATGTCAACACCTTGAACTCATTGTTGTGTTCCTCAAACCATTCCTGAACCATTTTTGCTTTGTGGCAGGATGCATTATCCTGCTGAAAGAGGCCAATTCCATCAGGGAATACCGTTGCCATGAAAGGGTGCACATGGTCAACAATGCTCAGGTAGCTGGTTCGTGTCAAAGTAACATCCACATGAATGGCAGGACCCAAGGTTTCCCAGCAGAACATTGCCCAAAGCATCACACTGCCTCTGCCGGCTTGCCTTCTTCCCATAGTGCATCCTGGTGCCATGTGTTCTCCATGTAAGCAACACACACGCACCCGGCCATCCACATGATGTAAAAGAAAACGTGATTCATCAAACCAGGCCACCTTCTTCCATTGCTCCGTGGTCCAGTTCTGATGCTCACGTGCCCATTGTAGGCACTTTCGGCAGTGGTCACGGGTCACCTGACTGATCTGCAGCTATGCAGCCCCATTCACAACAAACTGCGATGCACTGTGTGTTCTGACACCTTTCCATCATTAACATGAACTTTTTCAGCAATTTGAGCTACAGTAGCTCATCTGTAGGATCGGACCACACGGGCCAGCCTTCGCTCCCCACGTGCATAAATGAGCCTTGGCCACCCATGACCCAGTCACCGGGTCATCGCCTTTTTTTTTTTTTACCACTTTTGAATGATACTGACCACTGCAGACCGGGAACACCCCACAAGGGCTGCAGTTTTGGAGATGCTCTGACCCCAGACATCTAGCCATCACAATTTGGCCCTTGTCAAAGTCGCTCAGATCCTTAAGTTTGCCTATTTTTCCTGCTTCTAACACAAACTTTAAGGACAAAATGTTCCCTTGCTGCCTAATATATCCCACCCATTGACAGGTGCCATGATAACGAGTTTATCAGTGTTATTCACTTCAGCTGTCAGTGATCATAATGTTATGGCTGATCAGGGTATATATTATATTTTCTTCCAACCTGGAAGTCACATAGGTGAATGTGTGAGGGCACCCTCACTCAACCGATCTATATAGTACTGTGCAAAAGTCTTAGGCACATGAAAGTTGAACTAAAACCATTTGTTCGGGTAGAAATATATATTTTTAAGCACTTACTACCCTAATAAATGGCTTTAGATCTCCAGGTATCTAAGACGTAACACTTTTTCCAACTATAATGAGCATTAATGTGCATGGAAACTGGCCAAAACAACTGCAAAACCGGAAGTACACTGTTTAAATGTTGAATATATTAAAAAGTGTTCTCCTGATCTGGACATGCTTGAATAGCCCATGAAAACATGAGATACAGGTGCTGGTCATAAAATTAGGATATCATCAAAAAGTTGATTTATTTCAGTAATTCCATTCAAAAAGTGAAACTTGTATAATGTATACATTCATTCCACACAGACTGATATATTTCAAGTGTTTATTTCTTTTAATTTTGATGATTGTAACTGACAACCAATGAAAACCCCAAATTCAGTATCTCAGAAAATTAGAATATTGTGAAAAGGTTCAATATTGAAGACACCTGGTGCCACACTCTAATCAGCTAATTAACCCAAAACACCTGCAAAGGCCTTTAAATGGTCTCTCAGTCTAGTTCTGTCGGCAACACAATCATGGGGAAGACTGCTGACTTGACAGCTG
>JACXGI010006709.1:0-40743 GCA_016801175.1 Esox masquinongy
TTACCACCCCTAGTAACACCTCCTTACCACCTCTAGACACACCTCGTTACCACCTCTAGTAAAACCTCCTTACTACCTCTAGATACACCAACTTACCACCTCTAGATACACCTCCTTACTACACCTTGTAGCACCTCCTTACATTCACAAGACAAGCATTATCCTTCTTAAAGTAAAATCCATGTTCAGATTCAACGGTGTCGTGCCCCCAATTCCCTGCCCCCCCCCTTCCTCCCCTCCCTCTCCCTCCCTTCCCCCCACCCTCCCTCCCCCTCTCTCCCTTTCCCCTCCCTCCCTGAGCACTGACATCTGTATAAGCGATAAATCACACTCAGGCCCCACGCCGCTGAGACCCATCAATCTGCTGCCACGGCGATGTGGCAGGGCGTGGTCCTCGGGCCGATAGCACCCTAGAGTCGACCAGAGACGGGGATTACGGCTAATAAACCCACGCCACGAGTCAATCCGGGCCTGACAAACTCCCCGCCCTCCTCTCTGCACGGCATGGAGGCTTCCCACGGCACGCTCCATCAGCCCGGCCTGAGCCATCAGGCTGCCCTCCATCCAGCACTCCCCTGGATAAACACGCCACATGATGCCTGACACCGACCAGGCCAGTGAGATAAACTGACGAGGGGTGGGAGGGCTGCAAAGTGGAAGCACAGGCATACACACACACAATCCGCTTCTCCGCCTGCCGCGTCCGAGCTTGTGCGCACGTTCGCGCGCGCGCGTGTATGAGCTCCAGCTTGGTGAAAGTCAACAGCAGGACTGCGGGAAGAACCTCTGCCTAACGAGGATGGCACTGGCACTGACCTCTTGTTAGCTGAAACCAGGGCTCAGTCTAAAACAGGCCCCTGGAAGAGCTATACCTCCACCCCACGGTTGCTCACTATGAACCTGAAAGCCCCAGTCTGAGGTTCTTCTCTCTCCTCCGCAACAGAGTCCTGAAGGAGTATCTAGGGGAGAAGGAGGTGGAGCTGTCCCTGACCTTTGACGCAGTGGAGGAGACGGATCTAGGAAACTACACCTGCTGCGTGGAAAACCACATCGGACGGAGCAGTGGCAGCGCCATCCTACAGAAAAAAGGTACGCCATCTCAACAGCTCCGCCGTCTGCTAACGCTGCTGCTGTGACAGCAACACTTCAGGCCAACAGATTATGGGTAATGTCTCCCTGGGGAAGGCGCCACCTCACCTCCCTCACCGCCTTCTCCCGGAGGCAGGCGTCCTGCTGGGCCTCTTCTAATGGGGAGGTAATTAAAGCTACGACTGATGGGGGCCTTCCTTCACCTGGCCCATTCCCTCCAGAGGAGTGGCGAGGTACCGCACGGTCCGATACAGTGGTTCCGATTCGGAGTGAAATTGATCAGAGAAGTCAAGCTAACATTTTCACACACAGTACTACGGTAATGGAGCAAATAACATTGGTGAAAGATTGAGTGCATAATAATACCCTTTGCTCATTTGGGCAGTGACTAATTTAAAGCCTATTTTAATGTCCTCCATATTTGGCTAATACTGTATGTCATGCTTTATGTATCCTTCAATTACATTAAAGGGAAGGATTCAGGCTAAACTCAGAATTATACTTTGAGAAATGGGTCATTCCACTAATTTAGTGCCTTTTGAGGAGTTTATTCTGATCAAATACCTTTACATTCCACTAGTATTTCACTTTCTGTCATAAGCAAAACACCATAAGAATTTAAATATAAATAATTACTGTAGTTTGTGCCATTAAATGACAAATAAAGTGAGAGGCTTGACCCTTACTTGATTGACGATTCTGTATTAAATCAGACAAAAATAGACAAGTGGGGAACAATTAAAAGCAAGCTTCACAAAAAATATATCATTGTTAAAACATTTCCAGCCTCTGTATTTTTGGGTAACTGGGTCTGTTAACATCATAAAACCCCAGAAGTTTCCCCCAAATTGTAGGCCTATCTCATATTCTTGTCAAATTTCACCATTAGATGGTCAATGTGTCTTTAGGTAATTTTTTTGAAAAGACAAAAGTTTCACCATTCAGTTCAATTCACGTAACAGAGTTGAAATTAGGTGCAGATGTAAATTAATCAGTAGTCACATGAAATGAATGATAAACTTGAAATGACCTTGTCAAGCAACAAAGTATCTTCCTAGAAGTTACAGAGGGTGCTGTGCACAACATGTAGTATTTTAGTAAGTCTTCACTGAATTACTGAATTCTTTGAATATGTGGTTATACTGTATAAAGGGCACTATTTAATATAACAGACTTTAAAGAAGACTTAAATTCAGTTGGTGTATGTTTCAAATATCAAATGTTTTCCTGGAAAAACCCAAATAATACATTCATGAAGAGATTGTATGGAAATGGGTAGATGTATGAGTTACTGGAAATCATGCCCACTGAATGAGCAGGAGTTTGCAGAGAGCAGAGTTTGACATTCCTTTCTCTTTTTTTAGGTAGGGTAGATATGCTTGAGTCCCGGCATTACAAATGTAAACCATATTTTTGCTGAGAGCAAATTTGTGTTGCAATAACAAACTCCCTCTGTGAATAATAGGCTGCTGCATGTGAATCAACACAGCATTGTAGTAGGTCAAGAAGGCCAAAACCATTCTAATGGAATCAAAGATAATACTTACACGTTTTATGTACAATATTGCATGAAAGATTCATCCCAAATGCCCTCCTGACCTCCAAAACAGCTGAGTCATCATCTCAAGGCATTGTTCTGGCTTAAGTGTCTAGTTTCTCTAGGAAAACAATTCATTCAAAAACCTATTTCAGCCCCTCAAGCACATTTGTACATCCATTAATGAGGAAAGCAGCATAATTTGAACCTATTAACTTTAGGCTCAGAGGCATACAATGAACTGTATATTTTATATAGCCATTTAAATTGAGGGAAAGATGCAAATGACGAACATGTAGGGAACCCCAGACTGGACTAGACAGTCCTGTGATTGGAGTACAAAATGCATCTCAGATATTTGTTCCACAATTATGTCCCTATAAAACACGAGATCCTTCCCTGAGCCCTTTAGAAATGTTGCTCAGCCAATGCTGTAAAGTGTTCCAAATCTGTGTACTTGGTTTGTTATTATTTGATAAGCCCCCTGTTTTTGCCTCTCTAGCTCATCTTCTTTTTATTTTGCCTTCTAAACTCTCACTTGTGGGCATATAAATGGTTATGAAATGCAAATGAATTTAAAAACTATTGATAAGAAGAGAAAGGGAGAGAACCAAATTAGTTTGGACCATGTTCCAGGAGGACTGGCCCTGCAGTGTGACTACAGAGACCTCTGCTGGTCACTGCTCACCACTCCCAACTGAAATCAACTGGAGGAACACATTAGAATAAAGGATACTTGTGGCTTCTACTTCCAGTATTGATCCGTAGTGTTAATATGTGGGATGTTAGAGTAATGCTTGCAGTGAATGGTAATGGAATGCTCCTGTAGCTGAATGGTGGCTTTCTAAGTCTACTAAGTCTATTTCACAGAGAGCACTGCTGAAGTGTTGTATCTCAGTATCCTTTAACAGATATAGATTTTACATTCCTGTTATGGTTGCACATACCTGTTTTGATCAACAGAATGCCAGCCCCTCAGTGCTCTCTTCCTGAAGGTGTTATGATGAGTTTACAGAGGAGTGCGTTGTCAGCCCAGCCTACCAAGTAACACTGTACTGTGTGTCAATGACAAGGGGCCCTACAGATAGTGTAATGTTTGACAGCTGCGGGATGAGAAATTATACTGCTATCATCTGGACTGACAGCCGCTAAGATTTATGGCTTATATTTGGTTAATGGCAGCAGGGCAAACATGAACGATTATAGCTAGTTTCACACACACGCACGCATGCCCGCACACACACACACTCACACACAAAGTACACACATGTTTTTGCGGTAATGTGTGTGAAAGCAAAAAGGAAACATTACCATATCTCTCCATTTATGCAAATGTTCTTGTATAAAGCTTATAAATGAGAGTTCATTTGAAGTCAATCCAGATGAATCGCTCAGTCCTTTTTTTTCTCTCAGAATACTTGGATACACATTATAGGGCTCCAGGAACGCTGAACAAAAGCTTCTGTTGACAGTGCAAAGAAAACAGCCTTTAGTAGAAAGATACTGAACAAGTATGATGTAAAATGTTTTAATGAGTAATGTTAGCGTGGCAGTGTCTCCTCTGCTGTTTCTCCTTAGTCCTTATCTATAGTGTCTCTCTGTGTCAATGTCTTCATATCGCTCTGTGTCTATCTTTTGTAAAATACACCTATCACATCTCTGTGTGTCTATCTTTTGTAAAATACACCTATCACATCTCTGTGTGTCTATCTTCTGTAAAATACACCTATCACATATCTGTGTCTATGTCCTCCACCAGATATGTACAAGTTGGAGCTGGCTGGTGGACTGGGAGCCATCCTGCTGCTTCTGGGCGTCTTCACAGCCATCTACAAGTGCTATAACGTGGAGATCATGCTTTGCTACCGGAGGCACTTTGGAAGTGACGAGACAGAGGATGGTGAGTGTATGTCACCTGAGTTAGAGCTCGACGTGTCTTACATGGCCAGCCTTGTGCCTGTAGCCCTCCCCCTGAGAGACGGTTAGAATCTCAGAGCAGCGAAAAGGTCAGTCACAGCTCTCAGAACCCCGTAGAGTTGGAAGAGAAGCAGGTTTCTCACTGTATTAAGGAATCTCCCAAGAGAAAATGACTATGTGCTTGAAATTCATGAGAACTAGAGCCAGTTCTCTGACCCTTATTTTCTCGATGCAGACTGTATTCAGAATAAGTTTCCATTTTAGCCACTTATCTCAATAGTTGTCTCTATCCACACTTGTTTGTTTTAGTATTTATCGTTTCACAATGCTATGACATTTGTATCACCTTTTAGGATAGACCTCTTTACTAAGTCTTCATAGTAGAGTCATTTCATATTCATATTGAATTCTGATTTGGTGACAGAAAACTGTGTCTCTGTTTTCATGTCTTTTATCCACAGACAACAAGGAGTATGATGCATATTTGTCGTACACAAAAGTGGAGCTTGATTCAATAGACAGGAGCTCCAGTGAAGAGGAGCAGTTTGCTCTGGAGATCCTCCCAGATGTTCTGGAAAAACACTATGGATACAAGCTGTTCATCCCTGACCGGGACCTCATTCCCAGCAGCCACAGCAGTGAGTGATCTCCCTCCCTCCCCCATTCATCAATCACTCCCCCATCAATTCCACCCTCATTCTCTTCCTGAATCCATCCCTTCCTCTATCCTTCTCTTCCACATTCCCTTTCTTTCTCCATCCTCTTCTGTCTTCCGCACTCATTCCCTTCACCACCACCCCCACCCACCACCACCATCACCCCTCCCCCTTCCTGTCTCTCATGAGAGGGCTTCTCCCCAATGCCCAGAATTAATTTGACTGTCAGGAAGAATCAATACAAATGCACATCTTAATCTCCTCCACCATGGTTCTTTTGCTTTTGTCATCGTTTCACATTCAGAGACAAAAATATGCCAATCTATATGAGGTGGTGTGTTTTGTGGTGTGCTTTGAGGGCCTGCATATATTGCGCGATCTGTCAATGCCGGATCCCCCATTCCAAGCCTTCCAGGCAGCTACTGTTCCATTTATTGGTGTCAGCATTTTACTTGAGAGTATAATTGGTGTTACAAGTATGGGAAAGGCAGAAAGGAAATGTATTTGTGGTTTACCAGTGTTTTACATGAGCTTGATGTATGTCAATTCATCTTGGTATTCTTTACACACAGAAAAAGGTGCACACACATAAGCACACAAACACACGCACAACGTTCTCCCCACATAAACACACGTACAGTGCAACCTCATCCCCCTAACACACACACAACCTTCCCCCCACACAAACATGCACACAACCATCCCCTCACACAAACACACACACAACCTTCCCCCAACACAAACATACACAAAAACACACAGCCTTCCCCCCACACAAACGCACACAGAACCTTCCCTCCACACAAACACCCACACACAATCTTCCCCTCACACGAACACACACACACACACACACAACCTTTCCCCCACACACACAATCACATACACAACCCTCCCCCAAATGAACACACACAACCTTTCCTCCCACACAAACATTTCAGACTATTTATCCCTCCGCTGATGGCATTTTGTCCTGTAAATTATGCTCTCTCCTAAATATCTTATTAACTAACGTCCATTCCTTGGATGCAATGCATCAAAATGAATCTAAATGTCGTTAGGCTGGCGAAAGCCATGCTTACATAAACTGCTTTTAAGTGTGTTTTCTGGCCGGCGTGCCATGGAACCCACTAGGGTGTATTGATAGTTGGGAAATTGCTGTGTAGGTAATGAATTATAGATAGATGTTCAGTTCACTGCATGCCGTCATTAGTACCAACACATTTACAGATCAGGCCAACATGATCAAATAACAGAATTTGTTCAAAAAGAGAAAAAATCGAGAAGAGGGAGAGAGGAGCGAGGTGGGGGGGGGACAGGTTCACTGGCACGTATTTGGATTAATTGATTTACATAATCATCAGTAAATGAAAAAAGGAAAACGACTCTCTAGCTCAGTCCCGCCTGTACAAATTGTACTATTTATGCACTGCAAATTGACCGTGAAATTGCAATGTGTTGTTGCTCTTCCATCATTAATTTTGTTAGGAACTGGCAAGAGATGAAAGGAAGAGCATTTCAAACCAAATACACGACACAGCCTAAGCAAGGTTAATATTTATGCATGTCCTTACTAATTAAATATTTGTGTTTTTTTCTTTATTAAATATATTTGTACCGTATATAAATGTTGTAAAGATTTTTTTTTACCTATTTGAACTCCATCATCGGCATAGTATTCACAGTATTAAAAAAATAAATAAATAGGCAAGAACATTCATATATTCCCAAAATATATAATGTCTGGAGTTTGGACATTATCCTCCGATACATATTTAGGCTTGACATATTTATGCTTGAATCTATTAGAGAATGGCCCATGAGAAACGTAATAGTGGCTCAGTATCCATACTAAAGGAGACTTGGGGCCTGGTGGGAAAAACAACATGAACGGTGGAGCTGCTGCCGCTGCCCTTTTTTCTGTTCTCGTGTGCTTAACATTAACCTCATTATCGCTCCACTACATTGTTAAAGTTCCACACACAAGTAAGGAGAAACATTCTCATTTGTGAGGAGGCTTTTGCTTCGCTATTCACTGTGCTCAGTCAGAGTACTATTTTCAGGCTGCCACTAATACCTCCATATTGAAAAGGTCTGACACGCTATCTTTCATCATAAGCCGGGAATATCATGATAGACAGTCTCAAGCTTCCATAGCTCCGGTGCCGCTGCATAAATGTGTGTGGTGGATTGCTTTGAACAAGGTCCCCCCACACAGCACATTATTCAGCTGAGGTCGCTGCCTGAAATCCCATTCCCCCATGAAAAGTATTTCTAAGTGAGCAATATAACACAATCCTATATGTGTAATCTTTTCATATGTTCCCCTTAAGCCACATTGATTAAGCTGCATGGGCGTGAAGAATTATCATTCAAATGTAAATTGGGTCTGAGTAATATTTAGTAGGAATGCCACAGACCCACTGTAACTCACTCTCTAGACTAGATAATACAAATGTATGCTGCTCAAGGGAAGGTGTGGTGGTTTTCTTTTATAGCCATCTATGTTCAGCGGGTTTATTCCTAAATACATGCTGTTAACCACAGTCTGGATACAATGCTGTGCAAAGGAAGTTAGAGATCAGCACAAAGAAACACTATATCCACGGTTTGAGTCTGCTATATGCTTAGGCCTTTTAGTGTTTACTTTTCTTTTTTTCCTTCATGAGGTCCCTTTGATAATGCTATCTAATGTGAATATAGGCCTTATGTTGGCTTTCAGTCGCCCTATTTATTGCATTCATTTTCACCTCTATCAAATCATTTATTGGTAATAATTATGTTTTTTCTGTGATTGTCTTTTAATTAAACCAGCTTATTATGAACGACCAATTTCACAAGCAAAACTTTTGTTAGGACCATCTGGAAGTGTTCTTAATTAGGAAGGTAAATGGAAAACTGTCTGTTTTTGGCATAGAGGTTTGACACTCTCTTCCTTATTGGTGCACTGACTCATTTACCACCAGGCAGGCCAAAACCGTATCCCACGAAAACAGGACCAAAGTTTCAGGCAGTTTTTTAAACAGAACCCACACCAAAAGGGCTTTATCATAACTGTCATAGTTTCTTCAAACCTGATAGTGAGGAAATATATATAAAACACAGGAAAATCATGTTTATTAATACACTGGGCCTTTAAGATGCTAATGGTTCCCTATGGAAAGGAGCTTGCCCAGTTTGTGGTGTCTGGGGTGGAGTTGGGTGTCAGTGAAGAGAGCTGAAAGGCTGTGTGGGGGTGGAGCAGTGTGTGTAGTGGTGGAGTGGGCAGGGTAGGTAGATGCGGGTTGATCTGAGATGTGACACATGCAGGTGTAAAAGACAGGGCCCTGCAGGAGGAGGCAGGAAACTGCAGACGATCACCCAGACTGAGCCAGCCGACCTCTGGACCGCGTCACCCGCTAACAGCTAATATGCCTTTTACGTCATAGCATCTCTGTCTTCCTCATCCTTCGCTTCCTTCTTTCTATGATTTATGGACGACCTCCGTCAGAATGTGCTCAGCCCCAGGTTTAGGATGAATAAGTCAGGATAATGTGAAGGCTATATACTGAGTAGTTATGTGTTTTTAAAAGGTGTCTTGTTGGGGTGATGCTGTCTGTTTGGTGGCAGAGTGGGTGTTGTGATGGGGAATGTAAAGTGACAGAGATCAGTGTGATGGTGGCTGCTGTGTTTTGTCAGCTCTCTGGTGGTTGTTTTAGACCAGCAGCTTGATGCTAGTGTTATTTGGGTAATTGACGAAAAAGCTTTTTAAAGAGTGTTTTTTATTAATTATTATTAATTAGCTTTTAAACAAAATATTATATTCACATGCCTGTAGGTCAATGACTAATGATTCCTATCTGGAATTATGTGGCAGGATCCCCGTGTTTAGTCCTGTGAAATTATGTTTATAATAAGACTCTCCTACCTTTCTAAGGTTAATATTTTGACAATATTTCATAATATCACCTAATATAATTGTAAATGTGTGCAAAATATATGGAATTTACAGTTTTGTAATGAATTACACTGATTTATAAGACTTAACCTTAGATTGTTGAAGCTTATTTTATTTACCATTTCACATATCAAAACTATGGAAATAATTACGAAGAAAACAAGTAGAAGTGTGTTGTGAGCAAATATATGCCATTTATTGTTCTTTAAAATAACATGATCATACGTTTAACAGATCATCAGATACATCAATTTCCCATCTACATCCTAAATGACCAAATATACTGTACATTTTTGTTTGTTAAAGGTGCTAAACGGGCTTTTTTATTTATACAGTTGTTATTGTTGTTTTAGAAATCCATCTACAGTAATAGTGGAATGATGGGATTTCACAGCATTCCTTACTGCCCAGTGTTGTGTTTGACTGTGATATTTGTCTATTGATTTCACCCTCTACGCCCACCATGGGAATGCTGTTTTCACTTTGTGGCTGGGGAATGTAAGCCAATATTGAAATCTTAATGTCCTGGTTGCAAAAAATCTACTCGAAATCATTCAGTTGGTGTTAATGTGCAATAAGTGGCGTATGAAATAATTTTACCATCAAAATCACTGCATAATATATTTTATTTTTAAAACTGGAAAATGATACCTAAAGCCTCCACTGTTATGGAGCAGGGAAGGAGGGATTTGGTTTGTATGGTGCATAATGTTATTGTAATTCTGCTACAGTATCCTCCGTATCAGGGAGATATCCCATGTGGACCACATTTCAGTGATATTATTTGACATGCTCTCTCTCTCTCTCTCTCTCTCTACGACTATATCTTTCTCTACCTCTATATCTCACTCTGCTTCTATATCGCTCTCTCTACCTCTATATCTCTCTCTGCTTCTATATCGCTCTCTCTCTACTTCTATATATCTCGCTCCACCTGTCTCTCCTCCTCTCTGTATCTCTTTCAGTCTACATAGAGGACCTGGCACGGAGTGTGGAGCAGAGCAGACGGCTGATCATTGTGTTGACCCCCGAGTTTGTGGCCAAGCGCGGCTGGAGCATCTTCCAGCTGGAGACACGGCTCCACAGCATGCTAGTGACTGGGGAGATCAAAGTGATCATGATCGAGTGTGCCGACCTGAAGAACGTCATCAACTACCAGGAAGTGGAGGCCCTGAAGCACACCATCAAAGTGCTCACCATCATCAAGTGGAGAGGTCCTAAGAGCAATGAGCTCAAGTCTAAGTTCTGGAAGCAGGTGATCTGCGAGATGCCGGTGAAGAGGAAGGAGGTACTGTCTCGCCGGCAGGTGCTGGACTCCGGGGAGCAGGGCCTGTTTGGTGACTTGCAGACAGTCTCCACCATTGCCATGACGACCACTTCTGCCTCGCTGGCACCAGCGCACCACGCTGAGATCCCAGACTTTAACCAGACAGGCCACCCCCAGATGAGACACTACTGCAGCCGCGGGTACGAGTACGAGATACCCGGCTCCCCCATGCGGATAGCCACCTTAAGTAACCGTCACATGTACTGCAATATCCCTATGACCCTGCTCAACGGGCAGGTAGCTCAGAACAACACGCTTGGAAAAAGTAAGCAGGAGATTCACTTGAACAGCACTTTTGTCCCTCTATCTGGGAGGGAACTCACAAGTGATATCTGGTAGACTGATATACAGCAACCGGCCTGATGGGTTGATGGTTTTATTTTATTTTTTTCTATCTGCATGAAGACTCATTTAGACAAAACACTGATCAAAAATGACTCTGGACACAGTAATTTCTCGAGAACTGCTTTCAATAGCAATTAAATGTTTTCTGGATTTTCTTTTTTCTGTTCAGCCATAAAACGAAAAAAGGGGAAAAAACAAGTCTCTCCAGTCATAATTTTCTTACTTGAAAAATGTCTCCTTTTTGGAGATGGGTAATAAATGAAAAAAAATCCTTGTTTTTAATGATCAAGGTATTGTTATTATGTACAGTTTTCATATCTTATAGACATTCATGATGATTTCTTTAAGATTTTATTGGTGTATGAGTATGTGAGTGAATCCACATTTAAAGTTTCTGACCTTGGATTTTTTATTGGAGGGGGGGGCAGTTCTCATGACATCACAATTCTGTAAAGACAATGAACACATCATTCTCTGTGAGCTTAAACAGTGTTACAGTATATTTAAGCAAATTAATAATGTTTGAATCTACACAAAGTCTTGTCATTGTTTGAGGCCAATTAAATATGAATATTTGAAATGTTTAATACAATATTTGTTTGAGTTGTATTCTGTGACTCTACGGTAGTTGCTGTCTCTTCCTTTCTGTCTCTTACTTTGCTTTTCTTAGTTGTTCAAAACCAGAAGCACTCATAGAATCTTTCTACTGAAATCCTCCCTAGCTTCACTCTTCCTTCCTCTATATAGGCCATTTTGTTTTCAGATGACTATTGATTTTTCTTCTTGAGGATGACCCACTCTCCAAAGGGTACAGATGGACTCAGCGTGCTGCTTTGGAAAGCGGTGATAGTATGGACTGAGCGTATTGTAGAAATGAAAGGGAACTGAAATCACCTCAGCGATATTTGCATTTTTTCTCTTTTATTTTATTTATTTTGCAAAACAAGAAAGAGAATAAAGAATCATGCTCTTTTCATCATAAATTGCTCTTAGGTTGCCCTGCAATTCCTATCCTGACTCCATTCATTCTATTTGTCTGCAGTGTTTTTTAAAATAGCAGCCTCTTAGCTGTCTCATTGAGTTATAGAGGAATGATTAGCCGAAATATCAAGATTGTAACAAATATGGCTTAGACATGGTCTGAACTTGGTGACTTTCAAGAGCAAACTAAAATACCAACTGCAGAAGGTCAAACAGATTTAAACACTCAAGTTTGAACCATTGCTGAACGGCCCACAGATGTCTTATCAAAGATCCCTTTTAAATCAAATGTTTATTTAATGCCTTTACTGTCTGTTTGTAAGCTGATGATTTCTATAGTGGCTCCATGCCATGCATAGCCAGAGCATCAATGTGCGTTCTCTACTTATATGATGAAATCAAATGAATTATTTTATGGGACCCTTGCGAATGGCTGTATATTAAATCATGAAATCACACAGGTTGTTTACTGCTTGGTTTGTTCTGTTGCCACAGTATTGACTTTGCATTTAAACGAAATAGTGTCATTTTGAACATACAGTCTATGGGCTTCTTTACAATACAATAGAGAATAACAATGCCAGATAAACTTATCTCGGTTTGCATAATCACGTCCATATCGTTTTTAATTTACACTGGCATGTTTGAGACATACCAGACAGGATAGTGGGAGCCAATTGCGGGACAATCAAAAAACTTGATATAGTTCTGCCAGAATTGTCTACACACTTTGCAAAACTCTGGGGCGGCTCTGTCTAAAATGTGGTGCACACCACCTCGGAAGGTGGTATATTGAGCTATCTATACTGTACCTGCAACAAGAAAATCTAGCGTAATGTATCCGGTGGAGTTCTATATGTCAAGCCTTCAATGGTTATACATGTAAGCTAATATTACAGCTGCTGCTATAGTCTTTTCCTAGTCATAAAATCGGAATGACTTGAATGGCTCCCCCCTGTTATCTATCCATTTGCCTTGGAGATTGTCAAGAAAACACTCTGGCTCCCTAAAGGTCTAGTAAGAGTAGGGTTGTGTTTTGGCCAAATGTTAAATCTCATACCAACATGACCACCTAATCACCCTTTCAGTTATTGCTCAGATGTATTAACCACTAGGCTACATATCACGCTACACATTAGCATAGATTTATATGACATATCACTACTTTATCTCTTCGCTCCTGTGTGGAACACAGAAGAGCGTTACTGCTATCGTTCTTCTGCCTCTTTGGCCTCTGATCTTCACCTCCTCCTCAGTGGTTCTTTGCAAGGTTTCCTGTTTTTGGGAACTTGGGTGACACCCACCACAATGGCTTTACAACTTTGACAGACATAAATAGTCAAATTCAACAGCACCATCTTGTGGTTATCAGAAATGCTTAGGCTGAAAACCTGATTGAGAAAAGTTTGTATTTGTTTGTGTGTTCCACTTGGCCAGTCCTCACTTTGACAAGAAGATTTTTCAGACTTCTCTGGTTTAAGTTTATGGTTAGGTTAATATTATGCTCAGAATTAAGGTTAGGGTTAAGTTTAGACATTAACGGTTTCGCGGACACAGATTAAGCCTTGTCCAGGACAAAACAATCAAGGTCAATGGAGAACTCCTTTTACTCCTACTGTAGATAGGCTTAATGTGTGCCCGTGAAACCGACCATTAGGGTTAGACCTAAGGGTTAATATTAGGTTACATTTTAGCATAAATGTTAGGTTTGTGAGGTTAGGGTTAGGTTAGGTTATGGTTAGGGTTAAAATTAGTGTTCGATTTAGGAGTTAGAGTTGGGTTACGTTTAAGCATCAAGGTTTAGTTATTGAGGTTAATATTAGGGTTGGGGAAAGTTTAAGGTTAGTTTTATTTATTTTAACATGGCCGGTTTGTCGAATGGAAATGAAGAGCCCAAACCGTAAACAAAAATATTTCTTAAGTGAAAAAGAATTTTATGTTCATGCTACATATTGGAGGGCTGATTTTTTTAGGGTTTTGTGGGGAAAGTATTTTTCACGCTCCATTGAAATCCCAAACAAATCAAACAGTGGCATGCCTCTTTGAGCCTTTCTGTTTTGCAGTAGTCTGGTAGTATTAAGAAGAGTCCTCCAAAAGTCCATATGGCTACGTCAACCATCGTTATCCCTTTGATTTAAATGTTAAGTTGCCACTTATTTTCAACCATTCTTACTTCAGCAGTCATTTATCTGTCATAGCCATCTGCTACACCCAATTCCACTGGTTCACTGGCCATACTGTGTTTCACAAGCTTTTAAAAGACACCTATCTAAACTGAAAGGTGTTACGGGTAACAAGCTATACACATCTAGTTTGTGTTCTATATGTAACATTATTTATCACAGGCTTCACTGGACAATATTGTTTTCACATTCTACTTGGATCATGATTCTTAGTAAAGAGCTACTTTAAACTGCATGTTTATAAAAAGGAAATACTTATTACTTATTAAACAGTATTTACATACATTGGTAAAGTTGTTTAAATGCATATTGTGATTCACAATGACACAATGTCATTATTCTGCCTGAACCAGAAACAGCTGTATGTTTAATGTGGTGGCAGCAACCTTGGTCTGTGTCCTAAATGGCGCCGTTCGCTATTCAGAGGCCACATAGGACTGGGGTCAGAAGTAGTGCACTATAAAGGGCCCGGGATGCCATTTGGGACACGTCCTGTCTTGCATGCAAGTCCCCAGGGCCATGCTCTGCTCTGCAGCTGAAAACCAGCACAGTTCTGTTATTTATATGCTGTCAAGAGCAAGGCAGTTCAGTGAACACGGCAAAGGCCATTTATTTTTGTTTGCATCCAAGTGAAACCATGCTAGAATTATAGGTCCTCTTAAACATGAGAAATAGAGATGGAGAAAAACAATATGAACATCCAACTTTTAGGTACAGAAGTGATGAATGTATCAAAGAGTAATATATGCAACTCTGTGTTTTTTTTTGTTGATACATAAGAACAGACTATGCTGAGATCGAAATTGATCTTTGTCAAGTCATGATCTGTTCCTTTCAAACATGACCCATCAATGACCCATCAGTCTCCAAATGGAGCGGTGAAGGTCAGGGGGGCTGTGACTGTATCTGCCAGAACAGTGAAAGAATAGGAGTCAAATACAACAGAGGGAAATGTCATAACTCAGTGCCGGCATATGTTGGCTGTTTGTATTATGAGAGCAACTGGTAAAAGTTTAACCATCTGGCTGAAGATCAAGAGACATTTGAATCCAGACCATTCTACCCATACAACCCTTCAAGATCTGCTGTGGAGTTAGGCAGAAAGGTTGCTAAAACCTGTGATTCATTGAAGTATTCCATTCACAGAGAAAGAAATGGTGCATTTTTATTTTCTTGAGATTTTGTTGTTGTTGTATTGTGTGCAGTGAAGATCCCGCAACAATGGCTTCTGATTTCAAAAATGAATGCCAACCTGGAAGCATTTTATGTTATCCACATAGACAGGCTGACCCTGCGAACCAACACTCTCAAACTCCTCGGACTTCAAGTTGCGTTCCAGGACATTTGCAAATAATAGTTTTTAGGGGGGAAAACCTCAGATTTTGGGTTGGATGTGTAATAATAATATGTTGTTCATGTGCATTATGTATAAATATAATCATTGTCATGCGTCTGTTAGCAATGAAATTCCAAGTTTGAAAGCGAGTGGTTTTGATGACATATCAGCACAAATAGTAAGCCATTTTCCAAAACCCGTTTTGGCTCACCAGCACTAAAAATCATGGAATTTGAACATTGAAAAGTTGGAATTGCAGCTGCTACAGTTGGGATTTTTTCCCAAGAAGAAGACAGGTGAAGCAGGGTGGAGTGGCCAGCGAGACGTCATCCACCGTAGCCCATCCCTACAAAACGGGAGGCCACACCAGAAACACCGCTGCCTCCACGTCACAGCAGTTGGTTTTGTGTTGATAACTACCTCACCTCCTCACCTTCCACTCCAATTTCTTTAGCATAATGCCCTCCCTGGCCCTGAACTCTTGTCTTGTGTCCATTCCCTGTCTCTCTCGTCATTTTAATATTTCATGGACATTCTCTGAAATGACAGCACATACAATACCTCCTATTATTATTCCCTTGAATCTTCAAGCCCACGCAAAAGGCCCAGTGGAGTCAATTTTTTTATATGTATGTCCATACTATTAGGTTGAAAATATAGTAAACATTTGTGAAAACTATAATAGCCTTTTTTCTATGAGTTGTTTGAAGAGAATGCAGGGAATATCAGCCTGTTTAGGTGACTTAGACTGCCTGGTGACATCAACCAGCGGTAAGTTGGTCAACCAATAAGAGGACCAAATTTAACCTTAAAACAGTAGCTAGTTTCCGGTTTTCCCCTCCCCATTTAGACCACTCCTAGACAGTCCTAGTTAAATGCTTGCTTAAGAAATTGCTCTTTGCAACAAAGCTGTTATTTCATTTTGACAATTTCAACTGAAAACAAACACAGTAAGGTACTTACAGTGCATTCAGAAAGTATTCCAACTCCTTCACTTTTCCCACATTTTGTTACATTACAGACCTCTTCTAAAATGGATTAAATAGATTTTTCCCCCCTCGTCAATCTACACACAATACCACATAACGAACAAGCTAAAGCAGGAAAAAAATGAATTAAAGACAAACATTTTTGACTTAGGTCCATGTTAAGTCAACTTCACTGAAGTCTGAACAGGGCTTTAATTAAACTTTACATAAAGAATGTTGTTATAATATAAGAAATGACTCACTGTTAATTCAGAATGTCTCCACAATGTTTTTGTCCCAGCTAGAGAATAGCCCCTCTGTGGCCTTAAACAGTGGTCCTGTTCAGGGGTCAGCTGCCTCTGGCCGTGTGCTTCTCCTGCCACCGGTCACAGTGTGTGGGAGAATGACACAGTCACAGAGACCCGTCGTCGTTATCTATGTGAGTCACTCATTCAGCACAGCCAGTCTACAAAGACTGGAGGAACAGCATAGCAATGCAATAAAGCTGAATCGAAAGCTTGAACTTGTTGTAATGCTGTCATGGAAATGTATATATGTATATATGTATATGTATATATATATATATATATATATATATATATATATATAATGCTGTCATGGAAATGTATATATATATATATAATGCTGTCATGGAAATGTATATGACAGCATTACAACAAGTTCAAGCTTACATACTTTGGATATTTCGCTGTTAGGAATTTTTGTGTTTACCATTTTGTGGAAACATTTTGATAAACTAAATGTAAATGTTAAAATTGTGAAATTAAATCCTTCTGTATGGCCAACTATTGCCATTTATTTACCCACCCTCAGGCCAAGATAGCTTCTATTTAGATTGGACAGTCCTAACGCAGATGTTGTTAGCTTTTTTTGCCATGTCATTCGTCTGGTATACAACACTATAATTTGCATAGATTAAAGTTATAGGTTAAACCATATCAAATAAAATCTGGTTTGAACAATCCGCAACAAGTTACGTCGTGCGTGTTGCTTTGAAAGAACTTTTCGAATTTGGTTTTCTTGCCGAGGGTAGGAGGGGGCTAAAGTTTCCTGAACATTTTCCGGGTTTCACTGGATGAGAAGTTTCCTGTGTTGGTTGCTGAGACTCGCTGCAGAAGCAGACAGTATGGACTGACACGCCGAAACCGTTAACTTTTTTGAAACACTTGTACATGTCTTATTTCTAGTTGCTGTAGTCAGAAAGTCATAGCTATGGCGCGAGACAGCACTACACGAAGTTTGGACAATATTGACCTCTCTGCTTTGAGGGTGAGTACGAGATGTGCCAACGTCTAATTAATTGAAATGTATGCAGACCGTTGTGTAAACATTGTCGCAGCAGATGTGTCTGTTTCAATCTAGCCCTTGAGGAAACGTTAGCTACTGTCAGTTGTTGCAAAACCACAATTTACTGTAGAAACGTGTGACAAATAGTTTCAACGACGTTGATATCAATATTATGAATACATTAGAGTTTTATGTAAATGTTTTGCTTCATATGTTTTCAGTTTATCGTAGTTAAAACAGTTTCATAAGCAAATTAATTGTTCGGCAGTATATTCGTTTGTCAGTGTTACAATATTAATGCTATAATGTATATTGGTATACTGCAAGTGGGAACAAGCATATTTAGTAATTCAGTGTAGGGGATAACTAAGGGGCAATTATTCTGATGAATAATTTATAAAGAAACATAAGGTGTTTATTAATAAAAAATTACTTATTTTGGTGCTCTTTAATTTCATGTGAAATAATATGTTGTCCTCTTGTTTCAGGATCCTGCCGGAATATTTGAGCTGGTAGAAGTGGTTGGGAATGGCACATATGGACAAGTCTACAAGGTGTGTAGTTTGTCTCAGACTCACAGACTTACAGTTGCAGATGTGTTGTTTGTCCTAATGGCTGACATATCAAGCGGCATATATAAAACTGTAAACACTGCTTGGCACTCTCTTAATCTTTAAAGTTGAAAATTGAAAAAATATATAGTATAGTAACACGTGTAATTCTACAGCTGTCAGTGGTTAGAGTGAAACCTGGTGTAGTTCTCATCAAAGAACTAACAGCCAAGTGAGAAAAGCAAGTGAAAATAAGTGACTTAAATGCACTGGTGCAGGAGCTTAGAACCACACGCATCTTTAGCATTCTTGGGTGGAGTCTACTTCCTTATCGGAATCAGCATCACTGAATGCATCAGTGATGGTTGCTTCAGTGATGGTTTGTGGTTCTTCAAAAAAAAACATTGAGGTGCTTTAAATTAGTTTGTCAGAGCAATGCCTTTCGAGTGGTGCTAGCCGCATTCTTACAGATGTGTCAACTAAGAGCATGGTAGCAGTGGGTGGATACCTTATATTTCATAAGGCTTGTAGTTTAAGAAGGGAATCCACTCACGACCTGTTGCAATGAAAAGAAAAAAACAATCGTATCAAAAAAACAATCGTATTTCATGTCACGCATTTTGTCCAGTTACTTCCAAAAGTGCAAGAAATGTGTCCTTTAGCATAAGTCTGCGTGGTTAGCATATTTCAATTAAGTTGAAATAGAGACAATCAAATCTGTTGTTGGTGTAGTACCCAGCCTGTCAGTTTCTGCGGGAATTTCACATAAAATATCATTGGTGGTCGTAAGGCTTCCTCTCCTTTCCTATTCGCTGTTCAGTGCACACGTTTAACCCCATGCAAACAGGAACAGGGACACAATGTGCTTACCCTTGTGTGAAAGTGTATGAAAATGCACTTTCACAAATTCTTTGCCATTTTATAGACCAAAAATGTATATCTAACACCATATATTCTGCCAAGAAGCATGTTTACTAACAGTATATACATTCATTACCTAGTGCAACACTTTCCCTTGTGTGTTTATTTCATGGTTTAAGTCATGATCATAATGTGATGTCTACATGCAGTTAATCCCGATAGCTTTTAGTATTTCACATTGTAATTCTGGGTCATTTTATGTCTCTTGAATAGTTGAAAAAGTGCAACCCCATTTCCAAAAAAGTTGGGACGCTGCGTAAAATGCAAGTAAAAACAGAATGCACTGATGTGCAAATCGTTTATCCCTATATTTCATTGAAAATAGTACAAAGACAACATATCAAATGTTGAAACTGAGAAATGTTATTGTTTTTGGAAAAATACATGCCAATTTTGAATTTGATGCCAGCAACACACTTAAAAAAATTTGGGATAGGGGCATGTTTACCACTGTGTTGCATCACCTCTTCTTTTAACAACACTCTGTAAGCATTTGGGAACTGAGGAGACCAATTGCTGTTGTTAGGAAAGTGGAATGTTCTCCCATTTTTGCTTGATTATAGGATTGCAGCTGCTCAACTGTTCGGGGTCTCCTTTAATGTATTTGTCATTTCATAATGCGCCAAATGTTTTCAATGGGTGACAGGTCTGGACTGCAGGCAGACCAGTTTAGCACCCGGGCTCTTTTACTACAGAGCCATGCTGTTGTAATACATGCAGAATGTGGTTTGGCATTATCCTGCTGAAATAAGCAAGGCCTTCCCTGAAAAAGACGTTGTCTGGATGGCAGCAAATGTTGCTCAGAAACCTGTATATATTGTTCAGCATTAATGGTGCCTTCACAGATATGCAAGACATCCATGCCATGTGCACTAATGCACCCCCATACCATCACGAATGCTGGCTTTGAACTGTGCGCTGATAACAAGCTGGATGGTCCCTCTCCTCTTCAGCAAGGAGGACGCAGTGTCCATGGATCCCGAAAATAATCTCAAATTTTGATTCGACAGACCACAGGACAGTTTTCCACTTTGCTTCAGTCCATCTAAAATCAGCCCAGAGATGGTGCTGGTGTTTCTGGATGTTGTTTATATATGGTTTCTTCTTTGCGTGGTAGACATGTAACTTGCATTTGTGGATGCTGCAACGTACTGTGTTCATAGACAGTCGTTTTCAGAAGGGTTCCTGAGCCCATGCAGTGATATCCACTACAGAATTGTGTCTTTTTTTAATGCATTGCCGTCTGAGGGCCCAAAGATCACGGCCATCCAATACTGGTTTTTGCCCTTGTCCCTTGTGTACAGAGATTACTCCAGATCCTCTGAACCTTTTAATCATATTGTGTACCTTAGATGATGAGATCCCCAAACTCTTTGCAAATTTACGATGTGATACGTTTTTCTTGTATTGTGGCACTATTTGATGGTGGTGAACCCCTCCCCATCCTCACTTCTGACAGGTCCATTCTCTCTGGAATTATCTTTTAATACCCAATCATGTTACTGACCTGTTGCCAACTGACCTTATTAGTTGTGTGATATTCCACCAGGTTTAGTTTTTTGGCCTTACACAACATTTCCAGTCTTTGGGTGCCCCTGTCCCAGCTTTTTTGAAATGTGTTGTTGGCATCAAATTCAAAGTGAGAATGTATTTTCCGAGAAACAATAGCATTTCTCAGTTTCAACATTTGATATGTTGTTTTGGTACTATTGTCTATTGAATATAGGGGTTAAATGATTTGCACAGCATTGCATTCTGTTTTTCTTTACAGTTTACAAAGCGTCCCAACTTCTGTAGAAACAGGGTTGTAGAAAAAAATTCCTTGTACGTTCAAGCTGGTGTACTACATGGTGCAGTTTAACACCATGTATTGTACATTCACATCTTGTCATTGTTGAGAAACCTAAGGTTGTGGAAGTCTTCTCCAGCCCCCATTCATTACGCTAGTGGAGTGGTGGATGTTTACTCCAGACAAGTAGAGGTCATTGGTCACCGTGTAAAATCACATCTTTTTTTAAGCCTCTACATCAGGGCTTCTGTGACTTTCGTCTCTTCTCAGAATCTTTTTCTTTTCTCCTCGCCAATTTACCCATTCCAAAAACTGAACGTCAGAGGGAATGCGTGTCTATGGAAAATATTGATTTTGAAATTGTTTACTGGGCTTGTTCTGAAGGTGGCGCTTCTTGTTTTTCAGTACAGTCTGAGGCCTTGGTTATAATCATCCATCCCCATGGGATTTCAGTGCAGATGTCTAATCGATGCCACAGTTTTGTTCCATGTTGAATCTATAAGACGTGACAGTTACTGTCAGACGGAAAAACACAGTCCACGGTCCAGTTTGCTTTTATGCTTCATTTGAGGGCTAATTAAAATACTGTAACTTTGTGTTCCAATGCATTGCATTGGTAAACTATGCATTACATTTTGTTCATTTGTACAGTACACTTCAAGGCGAATCTTCAGCAGTTGACAAAGCAGAGCAATTTTCTTGTCTGTTGTGGTCTTCGGTAGGAGTAGTTGAAATGGCAGTGGTGTCATGCCAAGAGATACACTGATGGGAATGTCCACCCAGTAAACTCTCAGATGGGTGACCTTTGCCATGTGATATTTAATGTTGTTTCACTGAAATGACTATCCATCACATAGAATGCAAGATGCGATTGTATGCATCTAAAGCATTAATACTGCTTCCAAGAACCACGCAGCTTAAACCACATATTATTTTTTTATTATTATTTCTCACTATGGCATCTTCTGGAAAATAATATTACTTTAGTTAATATCATGCTTATAATATTGTGCAGTTTTTTTCTGCCAGCATAGCTGATTTGTTGTCATGCTCAGGAGAGTTTTGACTTGGCACCAATGCTGATCTATTGTTTCCAGTCTGCCTTCACTTGCGAGGGAGGCTATTTCTGACCATGTCCTGTTTCGTTCTTTAACACAGCATCATTATCATTTCATTGTTAATCACTGAATGCTCTTCTTATTCTATTTTTAAGTATTTTTGGATCTGTTTTTTGTTGTACAGTACCAGTCAAATGTTTGGACACCTACTCATTCAAGGCTTTATTTTTACTATTTTCCACATTGTATAATTGTTGTGAAGACCTAAAAACAATGAAATAACACAGATGGAATCATGCAGTAACCAAAAAAATGATGAATACATTTATATTTTTGATTCTTCAAAGTAGCCGCCCTTTGCCTTTATGACAGCTTTGCACACTCTTGGCATTCTCTCAACCAGCTTCATGAGGTAGTCAGCTGGAATGCATTTCAATTCACAGGTGTTTAGGGTGGAGTAGTTTATATGTTAGAATGCACAGGAAGATCAGGAATTTCCTCATTATGTTTTACAGGGATCTAAAGCTTTGTCTGACCTGTCTGCTTTTGTCCCAGGCATCAGTCATGGCTCTATTAACATAGTAAAGAGAGCCTTCCATGCTGGTTAAAAGAGTGGTTTGCAATCGATGGGTTTAATGATGAGTGTCTGAGTGAACTGTGTCTTCCAAATCATTTTTGACATGTATTTTGTGCAGGGTTCAGCAATACATCCCTGTTGTATGACAGTGACTGTCTCAGCTCATCCTATTGTATTTAGGGTGACTTTATCTAGGGTTTCCTTTTTAAAAGGCCACCTTCTTGTCTTGCTGAATGCGAGCCACAGAGAGTGAAGTAACGCTGGATGGGCGTCGTCGCTTGTGGAGGTGATCATGAGAATGTCCCAGTGTGACGGGAGTCGTCACAGAGCAGGCAGGCTCCGCTGTGACCCACAGAGAGGAAACTGCTTTCTCAACACACACTTCCTGAATCCCGATCGAACCACTGGGACGCCTGCCTGGATTGGTGACGTTATGCCAGTCCCTTCAACTCTGAGAAAAAGACATGGAAGGACCCGTCACAATGTTGACATGAGGGCTCCGTGCTCGTGTCGCCAACGGCACTGTATTGCTGATTTAGTGAACTACATTTGAGCCCAAGCGAGGTAGGAACTGTGGTAGTGGGTGATAACGCCTGACCCCTGTACCCTCAGCAAGAGGTGTGGCGACAGACGCCGGCAAAGACATTTCTTTGCAAAAGGGGATTTCCTCATTATTCCCTACTCGCTACTGTGAAACCCCTCACTCCCCCATCGCATTGTAACCAATGACAGGCAGGAAGTAGTGAATAAGAAAAAAAACAATTTTCATCCAATGTTTTGCAGTGGCACCTCCATCGACACTACTAATATGTTGATGAGAAGTGTATAGTGATGAGAGGTTCATTGCATGTGATAAGATCATTTCCATGCAGATTAAGTGTTGCTGTTGACAGAACGCAGAGAATATCAACAGCGAAAAAAAAATAAGCGTTGATATTTTCAGAAACACACACACAGACTGAGTGTGTTCCAGAGAGCGGACTGTGATTTTGTGTTTGTGTGAAACACCAGAGACGTTGTAGGCGTTTGCGCCACGGGACGATTAGTGGACAGTTTCTCTTTTCTGCTCTCCTTTGATCAGCAGGAGGAATGTGCCCTCATGCTGTCTCTTTAAACCTGCTTTGGATCATGTGCACTTGATTGCTATCGTGACTGGGGAAATATAGAGTATGCCAGTAAGGTTAACTTGTTACAACATTAATAAGTATTGTATTTGAACATGTTATACAAAGGATTTCCTGGGACATCACAGGATGTATTCTGAAACAGGAAATCGAGTAATGCGCAACTTTTAAGACCGATGTAAACAGTACCTTATCCTACCAAACGTAATCATGCATGAAAAATAGCCTACCCTGCAGTGTCCACATATGATGGTGAATTCTCTGACCACCGAAAGCATTTTCCCTTCATTTAATAAACTAACTTCATTTTTGTGTCTGTTTGAAAGTTGAGTGTTTGCCTGTGGTAATGGAACACAGCCAGCTTTAATACCAAAGATTTTCTTCCTAATGCAAGACTGTGATACGATCCCTTTTGTGACTAACATATTTCTACACAAGAGTAATTCATGTCAAGTTTTTCAAAATCGTAGTTTGATCATACATTTATCAGAGCATTTTTGTGACTTTGCCTGTAAGTCTGATGTTACTATTTGGTTATTAGCTCAAACAGTTTTCAGCTATTTTATTAAGGAGAATAAGATGTTTTTAATCAGATTAGATTTACTTGTTATTTTCTATTGGGGCTTTCACTCTCCACTGGCCTGGCATAGGGAACTGTGGCCATTTTACCGGCCTGTGTTTGTGGGGATCCCTGGCCCCCTTCCTAATTGAACGTGGTGCGGAGTGTCTGTTTCTGAAATCTGTTCACATGGCGTAGCCTGCTGCTGTCTGTTCAACCGCCAAACAGCAGTCTGCGGAGAAAGCTGTCTAGTTTCAGTTTTTAGTTTTATTCGTCGTATGAACAGGATGCACAAGGTATGGACCTCTCAGTGCTTCCTTGCCGATTCCCTCAACAATAGATTTAAAAAGTAAAATAAAACAAGGACACCATACAATAATAAAGATAGTATTGTGAATAAAAATAAGGATGAAAACAAGCAGCAAGAACCATATTTGCAGTATTTCATTGTCATATCAGGTTTAAGTTGTGCAGTAGTTTCTGGTTTTACAACAACACAAAGACATTGCACTGAAAAGCACCATAACAGCAACTAGTAGTAGTATACACATGTTCTCTTAGTTGAGAATGCCTGGGTGTTTGGGTGAATGTGTGCCCATTCAAGCAGTCAGTAGTCAGGTGTTCAGCAGCCTGATGACCTCCTGGTAGGAACAGTCTCTGGGCAACTTAATACGAGACCCTCTGCTCCTATACGGTCCGTTCGTCTGGCCAAACTCAGAGGAGTGAAGGGCTCGTGGCTGGGGTGAGAAGGGTCCTTCAGCCTTGTGGATAGATATCCTGATTGGGCGGGGGCCTGGCTGGCTGTCACCACGTGCTGGAGGGCCCTGCGGTAGTGTGCACGGCAGGTCCCGTTCCACGCCCTGTTTCAGCCAGTCAAGGTGCTCTCACTGGTGCAGCCATTGTATTTTGACAGGACCCATTGTGACTTGCCAAATTGTTGGGGTCGTCTTTGGGATTAGAGTCGTTGTTGTGCCCTCTTGACATTATCAGCACTGCTGGCATTGATGGCCCATGACAAGTCCACAGTTATGTGGACACCAAGGAACTTAAAACTGCTGAATCTTTGTTACTGAAGCCCCTTTACTGTGTTTCAATAGGAAAATAATCAGGCCTTTAGTAAATAGCAAATAGTCATCTGGTAGCAGCAGTTATGAAGTGATCAGGTAATGTTCAGTGATGTGTGTGTCTGCGTGTGACAGTGGGTGAATGTGTGTGGGCAGTCTAGTTCACGAGTCTTACCAGTCTAGTTCACGAGTTGACCAGTCTTATGGCTTGTAGTTGTCTCTGAGCCGGTTGATATGGGATCATATTATGGGATCTTATGGCATCGTATGGGATCTTATGCTCTGATACAGATCCAGAGATAAATGGATGAACAGCACATGGCTGGGATGTGTGGAATTCTTGATAAGTTGCAGGCCTTCGTCGGGCACCGTTTAGTGTAGTAGTCCGGAAGGGGTGTGAGCTTGACCCCGGTAATGTCCTGGGCCATCTTAAAGCAAAATGTGACTTTTGCTGTACTTACCTAAATACAGCATGTCCGTTAGTATGGTATTAACATACAACCCCAATTCCAAAAAAGTTGGGAGGCTGTGTAAAATGTAAATGAAAACAGAATGCAATGTTGTGCAAATCATTTAAACCGTATATTCACCCACTCTGAATTTGATGCCAGCAACATGTTTCAAAAAAGTTGCAACGGGGCAACAAAATACTGGAAAAGTTGTGTAATGCAAAAAATAAACCTGGAGGAGCATCTCACAACTAATTAGGTTAACTGGCATCAAATCAGTAACATGATTGGGTATAAAAAAAAGCCTCCCAGAGAGGATGAGTCTTTCAGAAATAAAGATTGGGAGGGGTTCACCACTCTGTGAAAGACTGCACAGGCAAATAGTGCAACAATTTAAGAATAACATTTCTCAACGTAAAATTGCAAAGAGTTTGGCGCTGTCATCATCTACGGTACATAATATCATTAAAAGATTCAGAGAATCCGGAGAAATCTCTGTACCTAAGGGTCAAGGCTGAAAACAAGTATTGGATGTTCGGGATCTTTGGGTTCTCAGGCAGCACTGCAATAAAAAGAGAGACGATTCTATAGTGGACATCACTGCATTGGCTCAGGAACACTTCCGAAAACCATTGTCTGTGAACACAGTACATCACTGCATCCACAAATGCAAGTTAAAACTCTACCATGCAAACAAGAAACCATGTATTAACAAGATCCTGAACTGCCTCCACATTCTCTGGGCCCGAGCTCATTTAAGATGGACTGAGCCAAAGTGGAAAACTGTCCTCTGGTCTGACAAATCAAAATTTGAAATTCTTTTTGGGAATCATGGACGCTGCATCCTCCAGGCTAAATAAGAGAGGGACCATCTGGCTTGTTATCAGTGTACAGTTCAAAAGCCAGCATCTGTGATGGTATCGGGATGCATTAGTGCACATGGCATGGATGACTTGCATATCTGTGAAGGCACCATTAATGCCGAACAATATATACAGGTTTTGGAGCAACATTTGCTGCCATCCAGACAATGTCTTTTTTAGGGAAGGCCTTGCTTATTTCAGCAAGACAATGCTAAACCGCATTCTGCACATATAACAGCATGGCTCTGTAGTAAAAGTGTCTGTAGTCTTTACAAAGCTAGAGACAATTTTTCATCTTGGCTATCTGCAATGATGTGACCGATGGGAACTTTGATGACAAACTTTCTTCGGCTCTATTGTCAATGGACAAACATATCTACCCGCCGGTAGTGTGATTGAGCAATTTTGGGGAAACACAAAGGCCACAATAATTGTTAAAAACATAACTATTAATTGCTAGATCCAACAGCAGGCTTGTTCGACCAGTTACATCATTGGTTAAACTCTCCCATTGCAAATTTTCTAAAAAACATCTGTGGTGCATAATTTAGTCTGAAACACTTCCAGTCAGTCATAATTATCTAGGGAGACTGGAAAAACACCCCAAAATAAGTTATAGCCATGGGTTTTTCTAAAAACTACCCACAGGGGCAGTCCTATGTGGAGCAGTTTATATATTAGGCCGGGATACAGCCAGTCAGGATGCTCTTGATGGTGCATCGGTAGTATTTGGAGAGGACCCAGGGTGGCATGCCAAACCTCTCTAGTTCCAGTAATGTGCTATAGTCTATACAGCCATCCCAGATAACCATGTGCATGTTAAGTCATACAATTGTCAACAAGTTTATCCACAAAGACACTGCTGTTTGCTAGTGTATTGTTTCAATTATATCTATGGATTGGATCATTATTACACATTTTAGTGAGTACTGTTCCACATAGAGTAGAATAACAGTTTGTGATGGATGCTATTCTGCAAGTTGCATTTGTAGAATAAGAGGGTGTCTCTTGTCCATTGTTGTTGAAGTATATTGGAACAGTACTAGCGAGCTACTGATAGAAACATTGTTTTTAATAGAGAATATATACTTACATTTTTCCCTGGTGTGATCTGGATTTTCAAAGTAGAGTTGGAATGTCTGCTTTAGATCGCTTGGATGTAATGGATGTCGGCAATATCCTTAGCATAGAGGATCTTGGGAATTAGAAGAAATTCTTTAATAACCCTAACCCCTTTCTCGACCTTTTTCTCCCTTCCACCATTTCGATTTCTGTGTCCATTGCATAAGACTCCCAATTCATTTAGGAGAGTTTAAGATCTTGGCAAGTCTTCATCCTAGGCATTCTTGCCAATTCATTCAGTTTTTTCCCATAATGCTTAACTAGGAGGTAAAGTAGTTCAATGCATGTGAGGACTATCTCAGTTAGCTTTGCAAGTGCCCAAGCCACCAGAAGGACTCGCTAGAGTGTGATGTGACCATGAAATCAGTACTGACAATACCTCCGACAAACCCCGGGGAAAACTGGCTAATTTGTCTTGCTCATGGAACTCCCAGCCACTCGCTAGCTACTGGCATAGTCCAGGTTCTAACCTAGATTGTAGTGGTCAGCTTACTGTTACATAAAAGTACCTTAAAGTGCTGTGTCACCTGTTTTGTTGAGATGAAATACATCTGACCAATGAGGGCAGTTCTGTCCTGGTAAAGTGAATAGTTCACACCTGGTAAAGTTTTATATCAAAAAAATCTTCCAGGAAACAGGTATGGTGGTCTTTGAATATTAACTAATTTATGCATGTGATTTCAAATTTACTGTGTGAAAATTCATGAATAATAAAGCATTTTAGAAAAGCACTACCAAGCTGTAACACGGAAAACTGGTTGCTAAGAGCTTTCTCAATTAGCTCCATCTCCAACAAGTGCAGTGTGTTACACACAAGCAGCCATGCCACCTTCTGTCAGTGAGGATACCCACACATGAAAGGTCAGCACCATTCATTCCTTCTTCAGGATAAGTGATTACTGCATCTAGAGCAGAATTGCACCGTGGTATTCATGTTACTGGATGACAAGTGATTGGTTTGTGTTCTGTTTGTTTGTCATGAGCAGAATATAACACCATAGTCATTACATTCACACCAGTGCATAAGTAACTCAAATATATAGCGCCTGTCAAAATGGCAAATTCATTTGCAAAATAACGGTAAAGTGCTACAGACTACCATCAATCTGCCTTAGCCTATTGTGCTATGACTGAACACGGACGAGAGCTGCGGTCACTGCGAGTGTTACAGACGCCTTGTATTGGTTTCTGAGAGTCGGCTTAATGCATTGTATTGATTATGTGATTGTCCCACCTGAATGGTTGTTGCTGTACTCCTGATTTGGAAATAGGATATTGACTCATATGTTTTGAAATGCATTTTGTGTGTGCCTGTGCAGTGCGTGTGCATGTGTGTGGGAGGGAGGGGACAAATTGACATTCATTGCAACAGTTCTCGGGACAAAGTGTTTCTTTGAATCAGAAACACAAGGAGTGTTGCATCAATATGCCTTACACCATACTGAGTGCAACTGTGCTTGTCAAATGAGAAATATATGAAATAGAGCGCTGTTAGATCAAATATTATGAGAGTTGTTCTCCAGATTAGTGGGATTTCTGATGTGGATAACAGCACTTTGTGATATCTTCAGCTACTCAATTTCTCCATAAGTACGATATTGGGCAGACAATAGTACATTGTCTTGAATGGAACGAGCCATTTTCTTAATAAACAAACAATGGAGGTCAGCCAGGTGAGACTGACTAGAATGTACTGCTTCGTCTCAGTCCATGTTTCATTTTCTCTACATACTTTTCACAAATAATTGCTTTAAGAGTTCCTGTACCTAGTTTCCCGCTCCTCAGATTCTGACAAACACAATGTTTTCAATTTTTTTCCGTAGCACCTCACTGATCTTCCAACCAATCCTTTAATCTTTCTGCCAGCCTCCATATACAGTACCAGTCAGATGTTGGGACACACTTTTTTTATTCGGGCTTTAGTGTTTTCTGGATTAACGTTCGTGAAGCTGGGATTGGTTTCAATGAAATGTGCTCAATGAGAAACGGCGACACTTCTGTAGTGACTTGATAACCTAAGCTTCTCAGGTGACGATACCAAATCTGCACCACTCCACACTGTGTAATTACCAACATAGCCTCTGAGGCCCCTTGATTTTCCCAGCCATCAAGGACAGCTGATTGTGGTTCTGTGCCTAACTGTCCCCATTACTGTCCTTGTATCTCGACAGGGGCGACATGTAAAGACGGGACAGCTGGCTGCTATCAAGGTCATGGACGTGACAGAGGTAAGATGCAAACTTCCTGATTCCTGTCTCTGTCTCTTCCTTGGTGGCCCTAACATACGCGGGGGGGGGGGTCACGGCCACTCTGCGGAGGAGCGAAAAGTGACAATGACGGGACCCCAAGGTTTCATCACATCAAACTCAGATCAGAGGTTCTCTACAAAGGAAGGATTTCATTGAAGAAATGCAAATAAGGCCCATTAACATGGGGCACCAAAGGTTATTATATCCTGAGCTGCCAATCATCAGGTGAGAACACCAGGAGCCATGTTTGCTCAGTGAAAGTTCAATCATCTCATTCACCTCAGGGCAATAAATCTACCTGATGATGAGACTACGTTCTTGATTGAGTTGGCCCTCCTGGCCCGTGACATGAACACAGAGGAGCATTATTACAATATCATGAAATGTACATGGCCAAATATTTAATTAAATCACATTTTTATTTGGCTTTGAGGCTAATTTTAACTAAACTCTGACATTTGGGAAACTGAAGTAAAACACACAGCATGAAGAAAAACGGATTATTCCAATACTCATTCTGGGGAGAATTTTAGACACAGTTCATTAATAAAGCACAGTTTGATCCGAAAAACATTAAAACTGATATTAATTCTCCAATCTTTAAGTTTTGATCTAGACTTTTTTATTAGATCAGCCTTGCGTTGCTAGCTGATATTAAAGGTGTTGTGTCGGCTTAACACGTAAAGGATGTCTGAGGTTCTGAGCTCACCATATCACACCCCAGAGAGATAACAGCACCGCCCCAGACTCTTAGACAATAATCTCTCTCTTCTCAGCACAAAAATGCCTTTTCCCTTTTCCTGTCTGACTTGTATTGTCTATCTGCCCCGAGCGATAATAGCAGGAGATTTCCTGTAGAACTGAGTGGCCCCTCTCTGATGGCCCAGGGCCCTGGTTTCCTACTCTCCAGTACTTCCCTCCCCACTCTCCACCCCCATTCCCCACCCTCATTCCCTTTCCATCCCCCCCCCCTCCCCACTCTTCAGGCCGCCTGGCCCTACACTCAGGGCCCCAGCCACGGCCCGGTCGCTCGGCTCGACCCCTTATGGGGATTGAGTCATTGTCCTGTACAGAGAGCAGCTGGGCCGGGTCTTTTCCAAGCTGTAATGTCCTATCTTCGTGTTCCTGGTTTGATTTCAAGTGAAAAAAAGCTTCAGTTGTGGCATGCATTTGTCTCCTTTGACAGGACAGACAGATACTGTTCTTAAAAAGAGGTCACTCAGTTGTATGAGAGGCCAAATGCCTCTGTGTCTCGGGTCAGAATACAAGAGCAGAGAGAAACTGCTTGATATCACTTAGTGAAAGTTAGAGAAGACAATTTTCCACAAATGTTTTTATGTGGTAGACTGTTTCTTATTGCACAAAAAAAGCCAACACATTTATGAGCCTGTAATGGATGTCTTTGCAGAGCAGTGTGGGGATTGTTTTCATAACAAACCAGACAAACTATCAGCCCCTATAAATAAACTAGCAAGTTAACAGTCAATGTAGATATTGGACCAAATTGAAGCACATTGGGTGATCTTATATATTCTGGGCAAAAGCAAAAGGATGATAAATATGTTTTTTTCTGTCAGGAAATCAGTGTCCTGTTACAGACCTTAGACCATACTACTCTATGAGAAACCCTGGGAATGGAAATGAAATGCATGTGTGTGCTCTGTTTTTCTTAAGCTTCACACACACAGATCCCCTTCAGGCCCCTGACACACTACTTAGCCTAAAGAGAAGTCTCCACGCCAACGACATGCTACACTACATGAGCCCTTCCTTAGTCTCTTGTCACTGGAGCGTATGGGAAGAGGCAAATTCAAGGAACGCAGCCGTAGTGACCAATTCAACGCAAACACAAATGCTAAAATGACCTCCACGCTCTGACGCCGCAGTTGGTAGTGAATGATGGCATTGCTGCATCTCTTGATGGCATTGCTGTGATGGCATTGCTGCGTTTCTTGACTGTCATGCATGTTGGCAGGTCCAGGGGTCCAGCGCGGCTAACAGGGGCAGTGTTGGCCGAGTTCTGGCCTGCCTGTACCTGTGAAGTTTGATATAACAAAAAAATTTTAATGTCTGTCTTTTTCTTTGCAGGAAGAGGAAGAGGAAATCAAGTTGGAGATAAATATGTTGAAGACGTATTCTCATCATAGGAACATCGCTACGTACTACGGAGCCTTTGTGAAGAAGAGTCCTGCAGGCCAGGACGACCAGCTCTGGGTGAGTCGCTGCTTTCCCTTTGTCTCCCCGCCTCGCTTTCTCTTCACTCGAACACGTTTTATCGGGACCGTGTGTGTGTATGTCTGTTCGGACACATTCTTTAATTTTCGTACGCTCCAAAAAAAAACCTGGCCCCATGACCTGTGCCAGGAATATTGTGTGTCCCTGTAATAAGAATCAACAGAAAAATGTGAGTTGTATCTCTGACGTACCGTGTGTGGTAATGGTGACACCACTGGCGTCGGTCTGAGGCATTTCCTTGGGGGGGGGGGGGAGAGAGATCCAGATTTTACTATGCATGTGAGGACTAGAAGTCCCTACAAAGGTAGTCAAACTTGACAAATTGGTTCCAACAAGGTCTTTAAGCTGGCTCTTCTGAAGGAAAAAGCTCCAGCTCAGGGTTTAAGGTTTAGGCTAAAACTGACACTTGGGTTTAATGTTAGTATTGGGGTTAATTGTAGGTTTAAGGTTAGGGTTAGGCATCAGGGTTAGATTAAGTTTAGGCATGAAGGCTCATTTATTGAGGTATATAAGAAGATTAGGGTTATGTTAAGGTTAGCATGACGGTTAAGGGTTAGGAAATATAGCGAATAATTTATTTGTTCCCCGCAAAGATACTAAAAACAAACGTGTGTGGCTGCGTGGCTCTGTGGCTGTGTGGCTCTGTGACTGTGTAGCTTGTGATGGAGTACTGTGGGGCAGGCTCAGTGACTGACCTAGTGAAGAAGACCAAAGGGAACTGCCTGAAGGAGGACTGGATCGCCTACATCTGCAGAGAGGTCCTTCGAGTAAGTTCTGTTACTGAATATAAGCCATTTAACAAGGACTGTCTTCTGAAACCCCTGGGGAAATATGAAGTTCCTAAGAATTACTTCAGACAGTGTTCTCTTGTCTCATCCTATATCCAGGAAGATCACTACATTTAGACTTCACTATGAGACGTTCAACCAGGTCCCCAAAACAAATAGTGGTCAATTTTAAGGAAGCAGCGGCTTACTTAGTCATCCGTCGACAGCAGTCATCGTCAACACTGTCAGTCCGTTAGCGGACTAGCAGATCTAGATTCATATTTGGGCAAAATTCAGCTCAACCTGAGATGTTCTTGAAGGCTCATGGAGTCATTTCTCACAACAATCCACTATTCACCTCTGTCTCAGCCTGCCATTATTATTAGCAGTAGGACCAACCAAATTCATGAATTGAAAGTGTACGTCCTGAGCCACAAAAGCTGCATTGCAAGCGGAAACAAACACTTCTTTAAATATCCTAGCCCTAACCCTTTACCATTGAGTGGTTCCTGTTTTAACCCTCTTCCAACACTTGTAACCATGTGAAATGATTGCTGTCAAAAATAGGTTAAACATTGTAGTTTAGGCTGTAGTGTTTCAAAGGTATCCATATAGCCGTGAGATCTCATTGCTGTATCAGCTTTTGCTTCTGTTAGGCCAGTCTTTGACTGGTAGTGCTAGATCCTGGCTCACCGGGCTGAGAACACTGTAATAGACAGCAGCGTTAGACTGTGAAGTAATTGTCTTAAATATAACACTTCCTGCATTTATTTTTCACTCCTTTGAAGCGGTGAATACCGTGCTCCTTGTGTATGTCCTGTTGGATAGCTTCCAAGCTCTGAGAGATATCATGTGTGTGTGTGTGTGTGTGTGTGTGTGTGCGTGTGCGCGCGTGCGTAGGTGCGTGCGTATGCGTGCGTGCGTGCGTGCGCGTGCGTGCGTGCGTGTGTGTGCGTGGGTGTGTGCGTGGGTGTGTGCGTGGGTGTGTGCGTGTGTGTGTGTGTGCGTGTGTGTGTAGTGTCCTGACATTGTATGTGTTTGTGTGTGTGTGTCAACACAGGGCCTGTCTCACCTCCACTCACACCACGTCATTCATCGAGACATTAAAGGCCAAAATGTGCTGCTGACTGAGAATGCAGAGGTCAAACTGGGTAAGGACAACAGATAGGGTCAAGAAGTTCACCAACCCACATTGCCACTGTTGGACATTTTCTAAGTAGGTGTCAGTGACACATCAGTGTTTACCTGCTCTTCCCCTGTGGGTGTGGTGTAATCTGTTCAAACATAGCGGCTGGTCTTTTGCAGTTGATTTTGGGGTGAGTGCTCAGCTGGACAGGACGATAGGGAGGAGAAACACTTTTATTGGTACTCCGTACTGGATGGCCCCTGAGGTCATTGCCTGTGACGAGAATCCAGATTCTACATATGACTACAGGGTAAGAGGCAACCACCTTAACTAGAAATGCAACGTTGCACAATAAAACAAAACCAGATTGATTCACTGTGTAGCTAGCTGTAAGGCAACCAGCTGCAAGAGGATTGTGAATTTGCACAAGAAAAATGTTGCGCAATCTAGGGTTTTATTGTCACTTTAGGAAATACCAATCTCTTGAATGGTTTTTCAATTTGTGGAGATTTTGATTGCATCTGGTTACTTTGCAGTTGTCCTGGTTTCATTACCACGCAGGCCTGGCAGGACCCATGGAGACGACAGTCTGCATTTTTTAAGCAGCGTACTGGGCAGTCTGACAGACAACTTTGGTGTTCAATTTGTCATTCGTCCCACATACTTTAAAACAATCACCTTCATTTTCTTTTGTCAAAATATTTGTTGTAGTAAGTCATGTTTACTCAACACTGTTCATTCATTCTTCTACATGGTCTGGTCAATGGGGGTGTGTTGCAAGGCAAGTGGAGGCTGCCTGTGTGCTGTGAGTGCATGGGTAGCAGGTTAATATGTAATAGGCTGCGGCTCTTTTCTCTCACTTGCTCATTCTCTCCATTCGTAAATTTTTTTCTTGGTCAATTTTTCTTCTCTTCCAGTCATGTGATGTCCAATTTGCGATTATAGCCTTGTTGCACCACAAAAACTTCCCAGCAGGTTTTGTACATTCAATGATTGAAACATTCTGCTTCTTAGTACACTGCACGCTCAGCCAGGACGTATGTTCCGGCACCTACGCGCTAGAGGGGAGTCCATTCCCCGGCCGACAAACATGACTGACCTTGAAGGTCCTGATCTACCACAAGGAGTCACCAGGGCCTCCTGAAACAAGGCCATCCTGTCCAAGATCCACCTATCCAACCTCAGCAACACTGAGCCAATTACAAGAAATATTTACAAGAAATTACAAGAAAATAAGACCTTATAAACAGTAGAGCAAGCAATGGTCTATCTTAATAACAAATTAAGTGCAAAGAGTCAGTCTGGCACTAATCTCTCATAAACAAACCATGTAAACATGAATGGTACCGTCGATCAAAGTCAAAGTATTTTTATTTGTCAGATGCACCAAATAACATAGCGTCATTCTTGAACAGTGAAATTCTTGTGACATGGCACGCAACATCTACGCAGTAGGCATTAAGAAAAATATAAAGCAAAAATAATATAAAAAATATACATAAAAATAAAACTAGCAGCAATTCCAGAGAATATAGTAATGGAATTATGGACAGTATGAATACAAATCTTAAATATTGTAAATATATGTGTAGAAGTGCCAATAAATGGATACTTTAAAATCTGTCATGAATCAACGGTTTGCATGAGATAACGAGAAGCCTTAGTTCCAGTGCCCTTAGACAATCATGAATTTGCAGGTGCTACCATCTTTCAGTTTTTGCGAGAGGAGAGGAGATTTCACCCATAGACTTCCAGATAATTTTGAATAAGAGTCTTTGTTCCAGTTCCAAACTCATCTCAAAACACGTGTGGAACCAGAACTTAATCAAACATGGTTTTTGGCAAATCAAGATTAGTCCTGCATAGACCTCATCTTTGAACATATTTGTGCAGTGTATGTATGTTTGTGATGTATCTTTCTTATGTGATCTGATCTGTCCTCTGTAGAGTGACCTGTGGTCTCTGGGAATCACGGCTCTGGAGATGGCTGAAGGAGCACCACGTAAGTGTTCCCTCTTCCCTCCTCTTCTGTCCGCACATTTTGGTCTCAACAACCATCTTTTTTTACTCCTCCTCCATTTTAGACTTGGAGGTTTTCCAAACCATTGCTTGCTCTACTGTAATTATATGGTTTTATTTTCTTTTAAGCATTTCTTGTAATTGTATCCTGCATCATTGTGCTGTGTTTACAGTCTTACAAAGTTTTTGTTTTGAGATTTGTTGGATTAACTTGCTGTGAGATTTTATTCTTTCTGTGTCAGTGACTTCTCAGTGTTGTCAGATATTGCAATCCATATAACAAGTCACAGAATGAATCCAAGTGTCATTGAAAGTGATTGGGCTCATGTTGAAGTGAGTGAGGTCAGACAGTTCTATTCCATCTTGAAATTGAAAATCCTTGGGTGAAAAACCAAGAACCAAATGAGAGAAACTCATGACTTTTTGGTGTCTGCCAAGCCTAGTGTTGCACCATGACTGAGAGTTCACCACTGAATAAAAAAACAACAGTGTTATAGCAGGGACTGTGTGTAGACACATTCTACAGTGAACATTCTGTAAGCAGGCCAGAGGTCACATGACTCTAACACAGTTTTTCAAACCTCTTCTCAGGGACTTTCAGTCGGTCCTTCCAGAGCTAGAACACCTGAATCAACTTGTTGACTAATTAGCAAGCAATGGACTAGGTCAATCAGATGAGCTAGTTAGGGCTATAAGAACATTATGAAATGTCAGAGGGTCCTAGACGAGAGGTTTGAGGACGATTGGCCTAACATTGACCTCCCTGTGGAACACTTCTCTCATCCCCTGCCATGCGATTGGGGCACAATGGAGCCTCTTATAACCTCGGCCCCCTTTTTGTCTGTCTCTGCCCATCTGTCTCTGTCCGTCTGTCTCTGCCTATCTCTGTCCATCTGTCTCTGTCTCTGTCTGTCTGCCTCTGTGCGTCTCTGTCCGTCTCTGTTCCCAGCCCTGTGTGACATGCATCCGATGAGAGCCCTGTTCCTCATTCCTCGCAACGCGCCCCCCAAGCTCAAATCAAGGAAATGGTAAGACAGCTTGGCTTCTCTCGCTTTGAGACACCAAACCCCACACAGCATCAGTAGTACAGCAACAATGTTTTCCACAGAGTGGCCAAAACTCACATCGCCTATTTCCCCTGCTTATATAGCTCTAATAACACTACTGCCAACAGAACTGCAGCACAGCAATGTCCCTTACTCAGCCCTTGTCTCAGTGTTGTTTTAGTGTACTGTAGCATTAGTATACTGTTCATTAGTGCACATATTGTTGATGGTCACGTTCCTATGTGTTGTTTTAGCATCATGGTGTTAAAGGACAGACCCCTACAGCTAATCCATGAACTGCTCAAAATAAGCTGTTCAGTTAGTTTTTAGAAGAGAATATGAAGAAACGTCCAGTTCACATGTCCTCAGCATCGCTGCCTTTTCTATTTTTTATCACCCTGTTTGAATGACTGTCCCCTCCAGGTCTAAGAGGTTCCTAACCTTTGTGGAGAGCTGTCTGGTGAAGAACTACCTCCATCGTCCCGCAACGGACACCCTTTTGAGACATTCATTCATCAAAGATCTGCCTAACGAACGCCAGGTCCGCATCATGCTCAAAGACCACCTGGATAGAACTAGAAAGAAGAGAGACAAAGGTGAGCCAAAGTTGTCCATACAGGAGGGCAGAGATGACCTAATCACACTCAACAGATGCTTAGTCTGGCACTCAAGGAGAAGATCAAATGTAATTTAGTCCTGTGTGATTCTGTGTGAAGGACAAGTTCAGGAAAACAAGGAATTGGAGAACAAGACACCACACCAGTCATTTTCTCCATCACCTCCCATCTCTTTTCTACACCTCCCATCTCTTTTCTACACCTCCCATCTCCTTCAGTAACCTCACTCCCCCTACCCATCCAACTCCCCCGTCTGCCAGCCCCCGTCACCCCTATCGAGCGCTTCACCCCCCTGTCTGCCAGCCGATTCCCAACCTTAAAAAGGCATTTTGATACTCAATCTTGTCTCCCGGTTCTCTGTCTGTATTTGTGTTTAATGTCTCCAGGCCCAGGGAGAGGCTACTGTATGACTGTCATTAGTCTGTAATGACGGTCTCCATTATTCACTGGTAATGTGGTGGGTTTTGGGTTCTGAGACAGCAGCAGGACTGCACACTAGTGTCATGTGAGAGGAATGTGCCTCGGAGGAGGCAGTGTTTAATCATCTACCAGACTGCACCACACCATCAGGGCTTCCCTCCCTCTGTCTTCTTCCTAACGCCACATAATGACATATTCTCCCAGCCTGCTGCCCTACCAGCCTCCAGGGTTTGTGTGATACCAAAGCTGCGGTTTCCGAGGCCTGCGCCGACGGTTTGTTGGTTGGCGTTTTGCTTAGCTGGTCAAACGAACGGAGATGACCCTTTAGAGCACAGCCAATACTCTAGTTAGATATAGTGCTAAAATATGCTCCAAACATAGCAGAAACAATTGGAGTCATTACTCTGTTTTCATAACCTACTAGAGTTTGACTGGGAATTAGAAACAGATGCCCATTCTCTGGGGCCGGCCACTCCTTCCTCTCCTTCCTCTCTCTCTCTCATGCTAACTCTCTCACGCACACTCTCACACACTAATTCTTACTCAGTCTAATTCATAATCTCTCTTGAGGCTTCACTAGGAAGAATGAGTCTTACTAAACAGGCCAAGCTATTTAGTCATTTTGTACGCAATCCAATTCAAGAATAGGAAGTGAAACATACAAGTTTTAGTTCCATGTGGGTAAACTTGAGACACCTGAATGGGAGACATTGTGTTTTTGTACAGTAATTGATGCTCTCCCTGCTCAGAGAGAGGAAGCTGCAGTATGTCTGCCTATTGTATAGTACACTTTTTCCATCATAAAATAAAGGCATTGCTGTAAATGAGCATGTGTTCTCAGTCAGCCTGCCCGGTAAAATGTATAAATAATACCTTTTTTTTAAAACAAATGAACTGCAGCCAATGCAAGGGAGTAAAACTCTTAACTGCTGGAGTATTGCATCACATCATCCTGAGATGTTTTAAAACACAGTAACAGCACCTACGTGTTGTGCAACAACTTGAAAACATTATTTTATTATTCTGAGTTCCGTTCAGCACAAAATTCCGTCTTTTATATCCTGGTGTCATATTTGCTTTCTAAAGTTTCTGAAAACTATTATGTCATTTTGAATCCTCTCTAGTGCAGAATTAGAGTTCTTTTGGAGTATTTCTTTTACTTTGACTCGTGTCTGATCATTTGCCAGTTTAAACCATTTTGACTGGCATTGTCAAGCAGAGCACTCATTCCACCAACAGTAATTATAGCAAGCAGGGCAGGATACTGTATTTTCCTCAACCATTATGAGTAGAAAACATTAGAATGAGTTGTATCATAATTGAAGGTAATTTTGCCTGAAGGTAATTTTGCCTTAATATTCTCTCATCATGATCCATTACATCTCATGGCAAAACAAGTTGCATTAATAGTATTGTTTTCTTTCTTCAAATAAGCAAATGGCATTGTATAATAGAATGATAAAGTCCAAATGTTAAATTGCTCACAGTCCTTTAAAAACAGAATCAAATGTTAAGATAGGAACTGCAAGGAAATTAAAAGCAGACTTCCAATTAGTTATGTCACTAAATGTTCTTCATCTTTGTTTGTCCTCATGAAATATATGTACATTTCGAACAAAATTTTTTAATTTTTTTTTCTTAACCATTTGATTGTATTGGAAACACAGTCTGCCAGAAGTCTGTATTTTTTGGTTTTGACGCTTCCTGTTGCAGTGAAACCCCAGCTTGATTTGACAACTCTCTTAAGAACACCTATATTCAGATTGAAAAAATCAGTTTGAGCTCCTCTTATGTTTTAACAATCTCAGAGTCTTGCAGGTCCTAGATTTAGGTTTACCTTCAAACACCCTAACTCTGGCTAGATGTACCAGATCTGTGGCTAGTTGCACTACTTTTCATTGTTTAATCATACAACCAGGATGTTTTGAGTCTTTCTATGTTGACAGTGTGGTTAGTTACTGTAAATAGTTGTGTCAGTGGAGATCCCTTATGACTGAAGTATTCACTGGTCACATCATCCACAGAGGGCCCGGAATATGAGTACAGTGGCAGCGAGGATGAGGAGGAGGAGATGAACGAAGAGGAGGGTGAACCGAGGTATGACGACATTGTTAACGTCCTTTGTGTGAAACAGCCAGCTGACCCTCTCTGTGAGGCCGGAGTCCAGGCTATGCTGGTCACGTACTGCAGGCCAGGATGTTCGCCTGACAGGCCTCTGTGTGTCAATGCATGGGCGTGTCAATGAAGGCAGCAATGTGACCCCAGATGCTCCTTCTTCTGTGGTCCCTTAGCTGGACACAGGGCACCATATGGCAGAGAATATGGAACTTTTTTTGTGCTATGGACAGAATAATGTGTGTGTGGGTTGTGTGTGGATTTAGTTTCATGTCTCTATTTGTCTAGTGTGTGTGTGTGTGTGTGTGTGTGTGTGTGTGTGTGTGTGTTTCTGCATGCGTATTGTCCTATGTGTAACTACTAATCCATGCGTTTCATCATTCTGCCGTCACTCACTCAGCACCGTTTCACCCGGCTGTCACCGTTTCATCTCTTTCCTGTCCCCTCTGTGGTCACAGCTCCATAGTGAACCTACCGGGGGAGTCCAC